>MJUU01073007.1:80764-91365 GCA_002080025.1 Modiolus philippinarum
GTAAGACCGGAACGCACTTATTAAAGATTGAACGTTTGTGGCAAAGGTGGAGCAAAGAGCTGCTATACATGTTTGTGTGAACATCAGAAAAAACACCTTTATAAAGAAACGACCTTATTTGGCTGCTAATTTGAACAATGCAATCCTACATCAGGACAATGCCCCTTTGCATACATTCCGAAAAATTCAAGTAGACAACGATTTGCTTGTATTTCAGTGTCTTAAATACCCTCCTCATAGACCAGACCTTGCAACAATGGATTTTGCCATATATCCATATATCAAATCATTTATCTGTGGGCAGTTTGACGATTAATATTGTCACCTTACCCGATCTTGGGTTTGCAGTGATGAATATTATTTTTCACATGAAAAGTGAACAATGTGAGAAAATATTGGATGACCTGTTAAAAAGATGCCAAAAATTGTAGACTTGAATGGAAGCTATGACGAGAAAAATTAACGTTGACGTCATTTAAATGTGTGTCAAAGCTCCGCTTGAAAGTTGTTATAGTATTTTAAAATGATGGAAATATAATTGTAAAACCTTACAATGTGATGAAATTTTGGAGATAGACTCCTTAAATCATGAAAGTATTCTTGGCCTTGTTTCATTATATTCTAGCATATCTATCCGTTTTTACGGAGACCGTCCTAAAACTTTAGTATATATTATTACAATAATCATGATAATGATTGTTCTCCATCAGAAACCAGGCCTTCATTATAATCAAATTATACACATTATTGTTGCCTTTTATCTCTCCCTTGTTAATCGTACTTCCAAATTTAGTACTTACCTTCTAACCTTAGTCACAGTAATTGGTTAATTAACATTTATAATTAGTATTAAATTAACATCATGTACATGTATACAACACCCATATTCAAATGTCCAATAAAATTAGCATTTTGACAAGAGTATAAATATGTATCAAATAAAATTACAACTATAACAGAGTATTACATTGTATAAATCAAATTATCAATGTTAGATATAAAACAAAGTCATCAATAAGACAATTAAGTCAAAACCTTTGGATGCACAAATAATATACAGTGGAACATGATTAATCTGTGTAATCAAGATGTCAGAATATTAAGGCTTAAAAAGCATTTAAATTCTGTCTTTAGGAGTTGATCAGTTTTCACTGTGAAAAATTTTGATGAAATATATATCATGGATATCAGGGAAGTTCCAATATCTAGTATAAAGTCAAAAACCTTAAAGACAAATCCAACTATTTAAACTCCCAATGATATTCAATCTGTACTTTTTTGATGATCAAAGCTTTAAATTGAGCTAAAAAAATTAGGGGGTCACTGACTTAGTTTTAGAGCTATGACGTCATCTTTATTTACATTGTACCTGTTTTGAAGGTATCAATTATATACTATTTGGCCTATATTTTTACTATATATTTCGTTTCGAGTGAACTTAATATTTTTTTCATTCTTCATGGTGTGTACAAAAGCAATAAATAACAATAACAGAAAAAATATGCAATTTTTTGTCAAAACGGCTCAAGTTTCAAGTTCCTGCCATTTTTGTCGAGTACTCGGAATATGACAAAATCGCCGATCGCAAAAAATTGACCAATGATAATTTGATAATTTTTTCACAGAAGACAGAGACTTACTTCCTGAACGAATTAAGTAAATAAAAAAATGGGGCCACCGAATCATGGAAGAAGATATTTGCAAAAAATACATGTATGTCAAGACCGAAAATGGCGGGAATAAAAAAGCGGGTTTTTGTAACTTTCATCCATTGTAGGTATTAACTGTTATATTTTCTTTGTAATTACAATATTTAAATAATATGAACACATTTGACATCTTTCGGAGTTTCTCGAAATTGTATATTTCTTCATTTTCGTTTCTTTTATCAATTTCTGTTGGTGGGGTGAAGGTGGAAATGACAAAAAAGTGTATACTACCTAAAAGATCTATTCATTTGACTGTATCTACACCACAAGTTTGAAGGTTTCTTTGAAAACGCAACAAAAAAAAATTGTCATTTTATAACAATACAATTCTTGGCAAACTATTTAATGAAGTTGTCTACAGAGTGTTTAATTTAAATGTGCCCGTTTATTCAGTACGTGTTACAACTGACCCTTACGTCGGTCCATGTACCGGAAAAAATTCGCGGGAATTTTGCAACGGCATAAATGAATTACAAAACATTAAAGCTAAGTTTGCGGGAATTTCGCGACATCATAAAGGAATTACAAAACAGTAGCAAAATGCGCAGAAACAATAGTAGGATATGCCTTTAACAAGTGACCTTTAGGCATCATCTCAACCATAGTAACAAGTTTTTAGACGGTCACCATGTAATTAGACAATTACAGGATAAATAAAGGATATATGTAGTTATGTAAATTCTGGTTTCATTAATGTAACAATCATTGTTGAATGTACATGTATATATCAGCCACCTGTTTATATAATGTCATTTTGGAGTTTACTGACATTTTACACATGATTAACACTATGACTACTGTTATTCAATGTACTGATATGATAATGGCAATATAATCCTCACTACTTTGGCAGATAATGTACTGAAAGTGTAATGTTACTTTTAATGCAATTTAGCATTTTAAACAAATTTATCATCTTTTTTATACAAATGTATATATTTTCATGGATGGTTTGGGCTATAGAGGAAGAATATACATGTATGACCTGTATATAGAATCCTTTAAACACCACAAAAATCACAAGCTACACATGTATTTGAATTATCTTTCAGGTTCAGATCTTTTAAAAGTGGATCAAAAGAGCCTGCATCCCTTACTTGGACCATTGCCTGTACACTACTAGTAGTAGGATACATATAAAGTCCTTTGTTACATATCTTTTGTTGCCTGCTGGCTGCAATCTTTGATATGGTATTAGAGACAATTACCCAACTAAGTCGTCAAGGCATTCTTCTTGTTGAAAGTGAATATTTTATTTAAATTTTCATTCGTGCAAATTCCTGTTAGAAAATATTTGAAAGAACAGTGATTTGAGAGAATATTCATGCCTTTTTCTCACGGCAACTCTCTCGAGAAAAAAAAATCGAGGCTTGATTGCCAGTGTTTTCCATTTGTCTTTTAAGCTGGCTTTGCCAACCAGATTTTTTGAAGGCCGACCACCTTTTGCCTTCGTCAAGGTGGCTGCTATAAACAGATATTTTTCAGTTCCACATCGATGTAGTTCTGTCGTTAATATTGCCAATTAGCTGATTTACGAGTTGTTTTCATTAGACAAAACGGCGGATGCAACACAAAAAAATCAGAATTGATGTTTCTTTTTACAGAACGAAGGGAAATACCGGATGTAATATTTAAAGTATTTTTAGAAAGTAAACATTTGGAGAAATCATCAAAATGGGTATCACAATTCAGTTTTGACAAAAAAAAATGTTTGATAAGGCACGAATAAACCATCAAAACAGTGAGTACAAAATCTAAGGGGTCAAAAATACGACAGGCTGACAGGATTTCAAGTATTTTTAATATTTTTAGTTCCATATGCCAAACAGTACAAAAAAAGGGGTCATGGATAGAAAGCATAAGTGTGTTATACTAATTACAAAATAAAAGCCAAAAATATTAAAAACTTTACCCTCAAATCTGAATAACAACAAAACAAAGATTAATGACTTTTATTTTATATGTACTTATATGTACATATAAAAGAAAGGAAAATCTATATGTCAAGGAGACAACATCCCATATCCAGGTCAAAACAATGCTAAACAAAGCATCCAGGGGCCACCGAACGGCCCCAAACACAGCATAGAACCCCACACCACACAGCAAGCCCCAAATGGCCCGAAAAAGGGTTAAAAAGCACATGTAACATGTACATGAATACCTACATGTATCAATTAATCAAATTCACAATTTTATAAGCATTACCAAAATACACCACGTGGATGCTGCAAATCTACGAAGCTGGCTATGACAGCCGGCCATTTCAATTTCAAAACAACCACCTTTTATTTGAATAAAAAAGGAAAACAGTACTGGATTCTAAAATACATGTAACTAAGATGATTTTGGAACCTTTGTTGGCAGAGAAAATTCTATTTTGACTTCAATCTGCCATACATGTACATTTGCCATACTTTCTGATTAAAAAAAATGAAATAAGGAATTGATAATATGTTGTCATTAAGCTCATTCCTTTGTATTTATCATTTTCATGACAACACAACGATTTCTGAATGTTGACCTGTGATGATTCCACATTCAACAATATGTACATGTAGTGAGGGGTCCTCACAGGTACATGTAAATATGTCCATGTTCTCAATTAGTTGCCACGTTCAAGGTTAGAGTGGAATTCCAAGTTAAGCAAAATTTGTGTGTGATGACAAGGATTTTGCTTTTTCCATGTTGACTGTATAGTAGAAAACATTTTGATTTATGGTCATGAGGCAAAAAATAAAATATTGTTTGTTCCCCCCNCCCCCCCCCCCCCCCCCCCGCTGGTCTTCAAAATGTATTGATTTCATCTGCACTGAAGAGACAGAAACTACATTTACAGTTACTTCAGAATCTTGTTATTAACTGTACTGAAAAGAACTGAATTCTGTAAATTTTAACTACTGAACTGGGTACATGTAAACATGCATAGAGGCCTAGGGCTATGGTGAAGAGGGGCAAGTTTTTAAGATTCTTTTTCCCGCGCCTTTGTGGACATCGGACATGTTTTTCGGCTCTCTGAATTTTTGTATGATAAAATGATTTGGATGCCAAATTTATTAAGTGCATTTGTTAAATTCTTGGATTTTAACACAGGATTATGCATTTGCATTTCTTTGGATTTAATCTTTCGTTTTCAGGACGTCTAACATCACAAAGATGGGAAACGTGGGACTGTCAGCTGGCTGCCCTATTGGTTCATATTGAATTTTGTGGCATGTCGAACAGACCTCTCATTTACGTGATGTCTGTGGGTTCTGGTTGTCCCCCTGACGGTTAGGTGGTTTCTTTCGGAGATCATTTTATTGATTTTCCGTTTTCCTCCACCTTTGATTCAACTGAGCATTTAACGGTGCCAGGTTGGATAGTGCAGATTGTCGTAACTGGTTCCCGTTCTGCCTTATTTTGTGGGGCTTCTGGAGAGTTCTTGTACAGTATGCACTTTTTTATGTTTTTTGTTATTTGCACTGTGTAAATATGTTTAACTGGTTGACGACATTTAGAGGTACTTATGTTAGTGCGGCCTATGTCTCCCGGTTCTGTAGTATATTCACTTTCACTTTTTAACTCGGTTGATGGCAGTGGAGGTACGTATTTAACAGGTTCAAAACACTCTCCCAAACGAGATATAGTAACCGAAACAGGATATTATATCATGAACGGGGTTATTAATTTCATACAGTAATATCACTTATTTCGGATTTTTGGTACTTTGACACAAATGTGCATGCAAATTGATTAACAGTGTTCAATCTAGAATTTGGACTCAGGGGGTCATACCGGCCCAGGTCCCTCATCATAGGGGGCCAAAACTTGTAGTTGAGAGCCATTGAAAAAAATGACGGACACAAAGTCATAAACTTTGTACACCATTAAAAAGCAGTTAAAGTATACCCACTGAAAGTTGAAAATGGACAAAGTGATGGAATTACTTTGTTAGCAGAACAAAATAAGAGCCTGGTGAACAATAATCAATTCATAAGTAAATACAAATAAAGGTTTTGGCTGAATTGAATATTAATGAATAAGAATGTGTATTGTTCATTTTATTTTTGGAAAAGCCCAATTACCTTGTTCGATTTTAAATTCTAAAATGAAGCAATGGGATGTAAGGGGGTTCTTTTTATAAACTTGAACACAGATACAGATAACTTTATAACACATCGTGAGCATATCATATGCTGTTTATCACCAGTCTTTAAATAGTAGGGTCAACAATGCTGAAAATTTTCGAGTTGCCGATGACGATGTCGCCGATTGTTCTAAATATCTGGTTTTCTAAATTGTCCGTTTCATTTTGATTTCGACTGTTCGTGTTATAGCTTTTACTTGATTCTTCTCCGTAGGGACAAAATAAGAAGAACTACACTTCATAATTTCACAACCAAAGCGTGAATGTCAAGGACCTTGAAATTATCTACTGTACATCTCACATGGAAAACGCAAAATCCTTGTTGTCATCACGGACAAATTTTGCCAAACATGGAATTCCACCGCGATCTTAACGTGGAGAACCTTATTGAGAACGTAGACAAAATATTTACCTGTGTGGACCCCTCGTGATATCGTGTTGAACGTGGAATCATCACGGGTCAGCATCTAGAAATCATTGTGTTGTCGTGAAAAATATAACTGAAAAGATTGAGCTTAATGTCAACAAATGACCATTTTCCCAAAATTATCATAATCAGAAAGTTTGACAGGTTAAAGTTATATAAAGATAATTTTCTTTGACAACAAATGTTCCCATTCAGATCGTCATAGTTATTTAGGAATTCGGATATTTGCAAGCCTCAGTTTTTTGTTTGTCTCGTTGCCGTGAAAACAGGCATGAATATTCTGTCAAATCACTGTTCTTTCAAATATATATTTTCAAGCGGAAATTTTCGTAGATGGCAATTGAAATAAAATATTAACTGTCAACAACAAGAATCCCTCGGCGTCGTATAGTTGCATAATTGTCACTTGTCATGTCTCGGCTTTATAACTTTTAGGAAAATATTCTGTCAAAAATTGTTGTCTATCAAATCTTTATCATAAATAGCTTAAAATTTAAAATAAATATTTTACGAAAGGATATGGAGTAAATGAACATGAGACAATAACACATATGTCAACTCCAACTGCATTACTTTTAATGAGCTGTATGGCCATTTCGGAAATTTATTTTATTTTATTTTTTCCAGCTGCAGGCCTAGGAAAGCCTGGATATAGCACATTAAGCAGGCATGCTTTCAGAAGCCATTAGATTTTATATATGCTAAAAATAGAACAAAAAACCAACCAATGAAAAAAATCAATATCTCAGGCATGTCAGGTAATATGAATACAAATTAGGTAGAGGCACTCATTCAACAATTATTGAAGCATGCTTTTGATAACAAATACATATCTAGGAATGTTGAATGTTTTATTTATTTTTTGCATGCATTTGATTTCCGTTAATGAACTACGATATGACTGGGACAAATAATGGAATATGTGTTTAGTCCCATAAGGTAAATATTCCTTGGTTTGTATGTTTGCAACGAAATCAAACATGTAAAAGTCCAAGGATGTAAATATTCCTCGATTTTTATGTTTGCAATGAAATCAAACGTATGTACATCTAAAATTTCCTCAGTGTGGCCGCGATGGTTTCACGAGGATTCCGTTTTCAAAAATTTGTCCACGTTGGTCACGTAATTCAAGGTGGACATCCGCGATCATCCATCCTGCTACACGGACTTAGCTAACCTGTCCACGTCGCGATAATCCACCCAAAAACAAGGACTTTGTGTTCATCCGTGTGAGCTGTACAGTAAGTGATACAGATGCTTAGTAACGACCACTTCTGATCTGCCTTAATGAAAATCACCGTACTGACTCTGACGGATGTATAGAATTTTTAATCCGGTTCGGACACTTATTTCCGGTAAATTTCGGAAGGGGAGATCTCAAAACAGTGAAAATTACACCGCGCCCGTATTGGCCCAGGTGGGTTTATCCAGTGCGGCGCCTATCAAGCAAAAATCGCGGGATTGGCGCAATGGCGCGCTCTAGATTGAACACTGGATTAATATCAACAACTTTTGTTTAGGAAGTTTCCTCTCTTGTGTTTGGTTTTAGAGATTGATCCCCAAGAAAGCAGTCATTTTCCGGGGGATCAATCTCAGAAACTGAACAAAAATAAGAAAGATTCCTAAACAATAGTTGTTTGTTCTGATCTAAAAAGGTGCACATTTGTGTCAAATTGGCTTAAATCCAAAATAAGTGATATTACTGCATGAAATTAATAACCCGTTTGGGATATTATATCCCGTTTGGATTAAAATATCTCGTTAGGAGAGTGTTTCCAACCTGTTTAAGTGCCTATGTCTACCGGTTCTTTGGACTCTTCTGGGTAAGTCAACCTATGTTTAGGCTAGGGAACTGGGGAAGGCAATGCTCACAGCAATATGCCTGGTGCATGTTGTTAAATGTTCCTCTTCACGTCCTATATTACGTTATATGAGGAGGGACTTAATCTACCTAAACAATGTTAACTTCGATGAGATGAAATTTTATGGGTGTGCCAATATTTTTTGGGGGAGCATTTCAGGTTGTACCTGTCTTATATTACACGTGTCGAATGTACAGCATTGCATGCCTCTGGCATCTTAACAAGAGTTTTTACAACGAGATCGATGTCAATTTTTTTTGTCAACAGATCGAAACTTCATTTGAATAGCGTATACTGATAAAAACAACGATCTCAAATATTGGCAAACAATTTTTAAATATCTATTAATGTATTCAGATCGTTCTTTTGTTAAATAAATACACAGACTTACCAACAACTTATCGATAAAATTTCCCCAAATTATAATTTTGATATGCCCGAATGAGTACTTCCGGTCGACCTCCTGTTCTGTCCAAGTAAATTCCTCCACCATTGTGGAGCACTTCAAATATTTCATCGGATATTTCAAATTATGGAAAAAAAAACACGGCACGTATAATTCTCTGACCATATCCATATCATCCACCATTAATAAAAGTCATAAAATTACATTCCAACTTCTTGTTAAAATCAGAGACATATGTCTCTGTTAAAATGGTATTAATTTCCTAAGTAAGTAAGTAAGTAAGTAATATTTATTTAAAGTCGGATATAATATGTACAATATAACAATAAAACATGAGCCCGAATGGTCTCTTTCACCGACTGATATATATAAAAACATAACAAAACACATACAAAACATAAAACATAGTACATGCACAACAGTTACAATTAAGCAAAACAAAGCACATGTATTATAGAATTTTGTGGTGTAGAAACATACTTGTATTATTGTTCAAAATATGAAATAAAATTTGGGGTCACCGTGCACTTAAGTGCAAAACCTGGGACTAAAATGTTATATAGCCCCAGGCAAAACCGATACTGAAAATTTAACGGATTTTACAAAGAAATGATAGGGAAAATAGCTATAATGAGTGGTAGCTTTTATAAGTTATAGATTTGATTCATACTTTGCATGAGTTTAGAAATTATTATATCGTTTACATATAAGAAATAAAAATTAGGGGTCACTGTTGAAATAAGAAAGATAAATTGCAATGTGAATTTCTCTAGTGATATCTATATGAATTTTTATCTCGAAGCCATGAAATGGCCGGAGAGATATTAATATGGCAAGAAAAAATCACGTGCCCCGCATGAGGCTTCAAGCCTATACGGCGTTTTCGAGATACAGATCTACTACGGGATAACATACTTATCTTAGCACTTTGTCACGTGATAATAGTGACGTTGCGGTGCTTTGTACTTGCTGTAAATAACAATATCTTACTTGACAAGTTCCACTTACAGAATGTTGTAAACAGTGGTTAAATTTTCATTTTATTTTATTGCAAAGCTTGAAGTTAAGAACCGCGGTAACACGACTGCACTGTCTGCAGAATAACACAAGATTTTTTATGTTTGGAAGTGAACTTAAATTTCGTCTCATTTGCGTCGATTTTACTGGAACAAATGTCTTTAAAAATGTTCAAATAAAAATCACGTCATTAAAACAAATACTCATCTTCACAGGGAAAGTAAAATTCCCCTAATTTACAAATTAGATAGCATTTCTTTGACGAATTTACAAAGTGTGTGTTGGAAATGCAATAAACCGGAAATGTATGTGAACCTGAAAATGCCGGGAACGTCATAAAAGATGTTACGTCATTCCGGGAATGAAAGGATGAAATGTTGAAAAGGATGTGAAGGCTCTAGAGAAACTGTTGCATAAAGCAGGGAAAAAATCAATACCGAAATATAGACGGAAAGTTCGGGTCAAACCAAAAGGAAAATCTATCTGGAACGAGCATATAGGAACTGCCTCGAAAAATTCAAAAAATGCACATAGACTTTGGAAATTAGGTGGCTCACCTCAAGATCGTAATAATCAACTCAAAAGCCAAATGATTGCAGCAAAAAGAATCCTAAGAAAGGCACAAAGGCAGGCGTACGCAGCAAAAAGGGATAAGCTAGCAGACAATATTATGAGAGCAAGCTCCTCAGATACGAAACTTTTCTATAAATTAATAAACGAGCAACGAAGAACGCCTATCCCTAGTACAAAAAGCTTAAGCATGAATGGTAATACAGCTGAAGATGAGAAAAGTATACTCAGCATGTGGCATGAACACTTTCAACAACTATCAATACCTATTCTTGAAAATCAGCACTTTGATATGGAAAAATTAGAATTATCGGAAATGCAAAATAGTATAATAGAAAAACATGAAATGAAAAATGGCCACGATATAGATCTGATATCTTCACAAGAAGTTAAGAAAGCTATTTGCAGGTTAAAAACAGGGAAATCACCTGATGAGGATGGGATTACAGCAGAACACTACAAATATGGTATGGAAACTCTA
>MJUU01073012.1:20645-47002 GCA_002080025.1 Modiolus philippinarum
CCCCTCCCCTTTGTATCCGCCAATGTTCAGTATACGCAAGTTAGTATTTGTACGTTTTATGACACTTTTTATTGCACTTCATAGTCTTATTTCAATACCGTATGCATGGGTTTTATGTGTTTCGGACACAAAACCAAGACTCTGAGCATGCAGAGTTGATGAAATTAACTTTTATTATATGATCAAGTTTATGCCCTTTTTGATTGTTTTATTACTAAAATTGACTCTCTCTGTGATTTTATACATCTGTGAGTTGCAACGATCCAGTATATTCTACCTTAAAACTTGACAGTTATACTGCCACGAAAATATGATAAATAAAATTTAGATTTGGCTTGCACATTTTTTTTTTTTTTAAATAATTTGCACCAATTTCATTTTCTGCACAAAACGAGCCGTCTCCTGCTCAACAATATAGCATTCCATAAAAATGTAGATTCAATGTACATACAACTGCAATCGGTTTCAAGAAAAAAAGATAGAAGTTTCTATCCGGAGTTTCTACTGTTTGTATGTATAACTATAGGTACGTAAATAATAGGTCTAAGTTATGAGTATCATACCGTTTCAATGCATAAGGTGTTTGCGTGCAGAGTTGATTGTGTACACAGCAGGTGGTATCAACGGGGGTCGTCACTTTTTCCAGGTAAGATCAAGTGATTTATACAGGTAAAGAAGTGGTCGGATGGGTCTGACACCTGTCATCTCAATAAACAGTTTTATACACAATATGGTGTGTACACGCCTGCATAGATATGAATACTTCTTGAATCTTAATTTCTACAATGTTTTCTGTTGATTTGTGAACACTGGAACTTCGTAAAAGAAGTTCTGGATATATTATCAATTTAATTATATAATTAAAAGAAATAGCTGCAAATTTTCAGTTCTTTATAGAATAAATTACAAATCGTTGAATTTTGTGAGAGAAATTATCTTGTATTTGGACAGATCAGATTTATGTACATTTATGTACTTGCCGTTTTTGCACAGGCTTATCGAGTTTTGGTATTTTGTGGTCTTTAGGTATCACGTGACTTTTTAAGTTGACAAGACGACAATATGGCGGTTGATGCACCGGTATCTGCTCACAATTAATTCAGTCTTGTACAGTTATCCGAGACAATTGAACAGTAATACATATATTTATGTGCTAACTAAGATATGAGGAATAAAATATTGAATTTTTATTTTTTTGCGAATTTTCCCTTTAATACTAATTTTGAAATAAGTGGAAATCAGGATCTTGCTGATTGTTATAGGATAATTGTTGGCCAGATGACAACAGGTCTCTCTCTGTACAGCTCAAGTTTGTTTTTCCTCCACCAATTTGACTTTACCTCTGGATTTGACTTTATTTCCTGAGTTTACATCTTCAACATGGCTGGTCTCTTATATGAAAGCAGGAGATGCTTACTTTACCATTACACCTGATCTCACCCATGGTTTTTTTATTATGCCTTGCCCACGAATGTGGAAGGAGTATATAGTGTTACCCTTGTCTGTCCTTCCGTCCGTACGTCTGTACGACCGGTTAAGGTTTGCATTAAGGTACATATCTCAGAAACTGTAAGAGGAAGAACTATAGTAGTAGACCAGAAGTGAATATTTGATATTAAAGACCTGTTATGAGCATTTCTTTTGTTATTCAAGACACTTTAATTCTTGTAAATGCCTTGGACTATTCCATCTCTCTTGTCTTTCCTTTGATTCTCTCCATTTTGAATCACTTTAACTGATAATTTACCTAAAATTATTTACTAACCACAAATTATTTTCCTCTAATTTAGTACTTCTACCTCATTAATTTTTATGCATATTCATTCATAGGTTGTTAACTTTGACCTTCTGTTATGTGTCACCTAAATATAAGATGAAATTTAAGTTCCATGTTGGAAAAATCTTTTCGTATGAAGAACAAAAAATACATTTATTAATTAATTGATATATGTAGCCTAAATGTAGCCTATATGTAAATAAACTGATTTAAATACTGTGAAAGTACTATTGTTCGTGGGGTTCCAATTTTCGTGGATTTCATGGTTCACTGAAACCATGAAATTAAATCCCCAACGAAATGTATTTTTCCATATAGTTTTAATGCATAGAATTCGAAACCAGTAATTTAAGTACCATCGAAATATTGATATTTATGAAAACCATGAAAATTGATGTCCACAAATAAAAGTACTTCCACAGTAAACATGAGTAGAAGTTTCTATTTCAATGGGGGGATGTCAGCATTTATTTTTAGATATATACTTTTTGTGTACCGGTATTTTTCATATTCGGTGGTATTTTTCATATTCGAGGTCGTTAAGTTAAAGTATGTTTCAGAGTAATTAATTGAATTCAAGTTCTCAGTAAGAAAAGGGGTGTTTAAAATGCCTTCACGCTGCTGGCTCAGGCAACTTGACCATCCCTTTTCTTATGAAACACTTTAATTCAAATAATTATTCTGAAACATACTTAAACTATTACGTACTGCAGAGTTCACTAGGTAGTTTGACTCCTTGACCTAAATTTCATGCATGAGTGACTTTGGTTAAGTTTTATGTTAAAGTCCATTTCTCAACAACTACACTTTATAGGACAATGATGTTTCATTTATTTAATTGCCTTGATGAATACTACCCAAATCATTGACAATTAAGTGGCTTTGAACAACATTTTAGGCTTCAGTGACTCTGGTTAAGTTTTTGGTTAAAGCCCATTTCTCAAAACTACGCATTATAAGACAATGATATTTCATCAAATAAATTGCCTTGATGAGTAGTACTCAAATCATTGACGATTTGGTGGCTTTGACCTTTATTTTACGCTTCAGTGACTTTGGTTAAGTTTTGCGGTAAAGTCTGTTTTTCAACAACTACATATTATATGACCATGATATTTCATCAAGTTAAATTCCTTGATAAGTACTACCCAAATCATATTCCAGCTGATTAGTGTCACAGTGCTTAGATGATCACTACACATTTTTATGCCCCTGTGATGAAAAGTCTGTCCTCCCGTATCTGTGTCTTTGCAATTTTGGTGTAAAACCAGAAATATTTTCATTGTTGATAATTCATGCTTAACTGTTTTATCCAATACATACAAATGTTCAATGAAACTTTTGCATTTATAAATTCTCCTATATAATTTCAACTAAGTATATAGCAAAAATCAAACACACATGTATAAATTTCAAATATACAGTTATTTGGATAGAAATAAGAGCTTCATTTGGATATAAGTTTTGGATGACAGGAATATTGGATGAAGAAATGGTCAATAATTTTTGACAAATATTTTTCAGGGTATATCTGAAGGTAGAGACATGCCACCTGTATGTAACAATATAAATAAATCTAAATATTCACAGCCTATACTAATGCAGGTAAGATAGATATAAATTTACAACAGTTTAGCACTTTGCTATTTTAACCCAAAAAATACTTATGTAAAATGCTTGACAGTATGTACATGTATGTGTTCTTTTAGCAATTTCGTCACACTTGAAGATGTTTCTTTAGTATTATTCCTCCATTTTTGCTTGTTGTTTATTCATTTAGGTTTCATACATTTAGAAAATTAACACAATAATATTTAAGTCACCTCAAAGAAGTTGATGGGAGCAATAGGAGTACAGACCCCATGTCCGTGTATACAGCTACAACTTTGTCTGTGTCTGCATCCACATCTACATCAGAGTCTATAGCCTCATCTGCATTTGTGTGCATATCTCTGTAAACTATGCATGGTAGGGTAATCAAACTTGACATACAGATATGTCCTATGTTGATTGACAGTCTCCAAGAAAATTAGGTCTTTGTGATGACCTATATTTTCTGCTTGGTTGGCTTCCATTCGAATTAGCATCCAAATTCATATTTTAGTCCATGGTATGATCACCTAGCCTTGAATTTGCATGCATACTGGGTAGTAAGTCAGCATCCTTGCAAAATAAGGTCACTTAGATCTAGCCTTTCAAGTTAATAGACTTACATTCAATTTTGTGGACGAGTTCATATCTCAGTCACTATACATGGTAAGATTATCTAACTTTGCATATACATGCACCTCTGATTTCAAAGTCAGCATCTATCCATGTAAAAGTAAAGTCATTTTAATCTATTTTTTCCACTTGATCTCATTGCTTTCAAGTTAACTGATGAGTTCAGATCTTTATCACTTTCCAGGATAGGATCATATAACCTTGCATGTGCATGCACCTATGATGGCAGTTCAGCATGCAAACAAAATAAGGTCACTTTGACCTATATTTTCCCCTTGATAAACTACATTCAAGTTCTAGACAAGTTCAGATCTCAAATATTTCACATGGCAGGCTGATGTAGCCTTGCATATGCATTCATCTCAAATGATAGTTTGGCATCAAGGCAAAATAATGTCATTTGAACTAAATGTATTCAGATGATCAACTTACATTCAAGTCTAGGGATGCAATCAGATCTCAGTCACTATAGGATGGATCTCTAGGTCAGTATCCAGGCAAAATTGGATTACTTTTGGCTTGAGTGACTTTCATTGAATTTTATGAACAATTTCAGATCTCTGGCACTATACATTTCGTTCATGTAACCTTTCATGTGCATGCATTTCTGATGTAGGTCAGCATCCAGGAAAAATTGGGTTTCTGTTTCTGCCATAATGAGCTATAACAAGGCAAACTTTGTAATCTGTTAAAAAAAATCCACAGATATTAAATTTTTTGTTCCCTATTCCTTGCAAATTAAAAAAATGCTTTTAAAAGCAATAGCTGTAAATTTTGTGCAGGTTTTAAAGGAACAAATACATACCACAACGGATATAATTTGGAAAAAGTATTTGATATATATAGACAAAATATTGTTCGAAACACTTAACGTTTCAAAATTTAACTCTCAATTTCAACAGTGACCTGTAATGTTTATTTGTTATATATTTGTACACCACTATGAGGGGCCTGATGGTGGGGTCTCATCACGAATCACAAAAAAGAAAATGATTCGGACCAATCACAGTTCATGGGGAAATTCATTTTGTCAATCACGGATCAAACAATGTTCTAATAATGATTCACGACAAATTGAAGTGGAAAATAAATCATGGAGAATTGAAATCCCCGATCATGAAGAATGAAATAAACCTGTCGGCCCCTCTACAATGATTTAAAAAAAAAGATGCAAGCTTTGAACAAAATCTATGATGAAATGAAGTTATCTCTTGATATGGTAATTTCCTCTACCATTTCCATGTAAAATTTAAGTTTTTGCGCTTACATGAATTATGACCTGCAAATTATTTTGATTAAATTTTCAACAATAAAACACCAATGTTTCAACACAGAACATTTTTTAAAATTCTTCCTACAGACACCTTATTTGTTTTTATCATAAAGGAGGTCAAGGCATGGTTAATATTAAGTAATAATTTGGAAGTCTAAGTTATCTTTCTTTGTAAACATTTTGAGTTATGCTTTTCTAACTCTTTTGACATTTTATGGACATTTTTACATGTATTATGTAAAAACACTTAGTCTACTCTAATTGTTTTGAGGTGTTCCAGTTTTCTTTGATTTTAAAGGCTTTAGTATTGGAATTGATACACTAGCAATGCATTATCTTTTCTATCTATACAAAAAAAAACAAACAAACAACCAAAGGAATACTTGAATATTCTGTCATTATAAACCAGAATGTACATATATTGTATAACAATACACAACATACCTCTCTAGCTTTGTTGATTTTTTTTCCTCAGTATTTTATGTTTTATTTATTATATTTTATTGCATAGTTAGCAATAATACAGACATTTTTGACATTGTAATAAAACTGGATTTGCAAACTGAAAAAGCCCATTTGGCCTTTTGTCAAAAGTAATTGCATCATTATCAGCCTTTTGTCAAAAAATAATTTGTCAAAAGGATTATTTTGTTGTTTTATTGTTGGGTTATTTATTCATCAATTTTATGGACAAATAAAGGAATAATGGGTATAAATAGTACATAGGACAAAATTAATGCAAATATATATTAAGACTCAACAATACTTTTATTTTTGTTTTTCATCTTGAAGTCACCATGATTATCCTTCAACAATGAGCATTTCCATTTAAGAAATATATGTGTGACAAATAAATTATGACACAGTGTTTTCCATGTAGCCCAGCTATCGCCCCTCGACCCAAACAAACTCAAGGGCTAACTCATCTTGGGCCAATACCAGATGCAATATGAAAAATTACATATAATACTGTAAACATATCAATTTTCGCAGTTGGCTCTTGAACGCAAAAAATAGTAACTGAAAGTAAGTTTTTGTGAAGAAAAAGCCGTTTTCACATTGAAAACCTTGAAAATTGATACCTGCAAATATGTCAATCTTTCATACACCGCGAAAACTAATACAATTACAGTAGTCTATGATTATTGCATTCATTAAAACTGATTTACCTGTTTTTCTGGATTCATTACATTTACTCTTTATATGTTGTTATATTTACAGCATTTTCCAATGTATAGGCCATCTGACTCAAACTGTACACTACCAGATGCAGCACCAGTTGATGAAAAAGACATTCCATTTAGAGAAAAATGGGACTGCTTATCTCAGGAAGCTTCTAAGCAGGTAGTATGATTGTGAAATAAATAATTTGTTGATTCTTTGTATACATCATGCACCAAGTTCACAGAGTTTTCATATATGCTTAAAATCCTCAAAAATACTGAAAACAAAAGTCAAAACATTTAGGACATATTCCTTTATTTGTTCATGAAAAAGTACATGCACTTCAGATTTAGAAAGGGTCCTTTAACATCTTTCAGAATTGAACTTTGACCAATTCCAAATAATTTTTCTTGGTTATATATTATAAACTTACATATCCATTCTCATTTACATTTGATAAGTGTTTGTCAAAATCGCTGTTGTTCATAAATGCATTTGTATGTTTGCACTAGCAGATATTTTAGGATCTTGTTTGGCCATTTTTATCTTATCATACACTTGACGATCTTAACACTATTTTAGTAAGACATTGTAATTTGTTTGTCAAGATAATTGATTTGAAGGACAATCATGACGTGTTAAGCTAGTTTCAGATCAAATAAGATCCACTTTTTAATTGCCTTCAGGATCAATCAAGATGGGTTAAGTTTGTTAAGATCAAACAAGATCTCAATTTGTTCTCGTATGATCTATACACATCTTGATTGCCCTTGAACACAGTTATCTTGTTTGACCAAGATAACCTGGAAATGTCTTAATCGTTTGTGGAAGCAATAATTTTTAAATACAACTGAATATCTTACAAAGTTTTAACAAAATTGTGTTAGGTCTGTCAAGATTGTGATAAGATAAAAAGGCCAAACAAGATCATAACATATCTGCAAGTGTTGGTCAGTTAGATATGTTTTTCTTAGACAGCCTGATTTTTAGAAAACTGCTCCTCAAAATGCTTTCCTCCTATAATTTTTTTGTTTGCTTTAATAGTAAAATTCAAAAGGTGTATTTTTTTGGTGGGGGAGGGGAGGTATTATGTAATGACCTCATTCGTGTGTCCATCTGTCTGTCTGTCCATCCTCTGAAGGTTTCCAACTGATAACTGTGAACAAAATAACATACTGTATTCAAACTTGGTATGTAAATTGTTTACCACAAAACTCAGGGCCAAGTTTGATTTGGGGTTTCCAATGATAACTTGTGAAGGAAATGGCATACTGGCTTAAATCTTTTACCACAAACTCAGGATAGGCTTGATTTGTTGGTCCAGAAGTCAAAGAAATTCATTCTGGAGGTATGGCCCTTAACACTTTGAAATTTGGGGTTTCTGACAAAAAAACATACGTCTTTACATTAGTATATTAGTTGTTAACTAAAAAATTCTAGCCAAGTTTGATTTTGTCCAAGTTGTTCTGGAGTTATGACCCTCTTGAAACTTCAAGTTTTTGCAATTTTGGGGTTTACGACCAGTAACTTGTGTATGAAATAACATACTGTTTGCAAACTTGGGATATAAGTTGTTTTGACACAATCCTTGCGCAAAGTTTAATTTGGGGTCCCGAGGTCAAAGTTGGTTTTGAGTTATGTCCCTTGAAAAATTAAAAAAGAAACATGGTGGCTTGTAATGCACCATTACTATTTTTTCCATTGCACACTCTTTTATTTAAGTTGTAACACACAGAGACAAGTTCTAAATATTTCATTTTGACTATTTAATTTGATAAATTCCTGCCTTATCACAATGGACATGTAAACATAGTTCATTTTTAACTTTCAGCATTTGAATTAATGAATCCCTGTCTCCTCATAAGGAGATGTGTAAAAACGATTTTGTTTTAACTTTCAGCTATTTGATTGGATAAATCCCCGCCTTATTATTAGTGGACACACCCACCATGGATGTTATGTATTACATGATCTTGTCCCAGAATGGACAGTTGCTTCATTTAGTTGGAGAAATAAAAAGAATCCATCTTTTTTATTGGTGAGTTTTTAATTGATTCAAAATCTTTTTAATTGATGAGTTTATAATGGATTAAAAATATTTGAGAATCAATACTCTGAATCCATCTTTTAAATTTGTGAGTTGATTGATTCAAAATAATTTTTGGAATTGATATTCTATCAAAACTGAGATCACTAGAGGTGTACCAAAGGTATAAAGTAATGAGCAGTATATATAACTTAATAGAAGGCATGAAGTGTGGCTGTTCTGAATTACTCCAACAGAAAAATAAAACACTTTAGTGCATCTTAAATTGTTAGTTTTATTTCTTTTGCCATAAAATATTTTCCAGAATCATAAATTTATATGCTAATAACAGAATAAACTTGGATATACCAGTAACTGAAAAATGTAAGAAATATGACAGCTGTGAAACATTTTCTATGCAACAGCAACACTTTTCCTTTAAGGCTGAATTGTTTGGTGGAAGAATAATAGTTTCTTATACAAGACCTTATTAAAGATATGGGATATCTTCCACCAGTGTGAGAAATTTCATCTTTTCTCGAGTGAAACGAGGCTAGAAGATGCCCAATTTCTCACACAAGTAGAAGATATCCCTATCTTAAATTTTGGTCGAATATAAAAATCTATTTCTTCCATAAAATACAAGATCAAAACAAAGGAAAGCAAAACTTGTCTTTCCTTGTGGAGTTTTCTTCTGTGACATCAAATCATTCAGGGAGTTTATGGTAACAACTTTGGATTGGACGTTAACCAGTGTAAGACAGCTTCACGCGACCTTGTCTTCTATGGCCTGTTTTGCACGGTAAACAGCCATATATGGACGAATAATAGGTTCTTATACTTGAGCAAATATATTGGATATTTTCCACAAGTGTGAATTTCATGGGAAATTGAATATAACATTCAGCATTTCCAGAAGATATAATCTCTTACAACAGTTCATCATACTTTGAAAGTTTTATTTATGATGTTGTGTGCACATTAAATCACTTTATTATGTACAAAGACATGCTGTTCAATTTTCAGCAGTGATTTAAACTGTGTTTTAAGTATTTACAATTCTTAATTGTCATTCAGTGTTTCATTATTATACCCCCACAAATAAAGTTTGGGGTATGTAGGAATCATCCTGTCCGTCTGTCCATCCATCTGTCTGTCTGTCCATCTGTCCGTCCATCTGTCTGTCTGTCCATCTGTCCGTCCATCTGTCTGTCTGTCCATCTGTCGATGCATGTAACTTGTCAGCGCATGTTCTCCTAAATGGCCGCTTTGATTTTGATATATGTATAAGTAATATTGTAGCTTTCGGAAATTTTAAAGGGGAGATAATTTGTCTTAGATTATTTTCTAGAAAAGGAGGAGACTTACCTTGTCAGTGCATGTTCTCCTAAATAGCTGCTTGGATTTTGATGAAATGTTACACAGTCATATTACACCACCCTAAGATGTGCATGAAGTAATATGGTTGCTTTGTGAAATTTTGAAGGGGAGATAATTCATCTTTGAATATTTTTTAGAAAAAAGGGGGATGAACCTTGTCGTCCATGTCCTTTTCAATGAGTACTTGGATTTTGATGAAATATTACACGGTTGTTGTATACCACCTGAAGATGTGTATGAAGTAATATGCTTGCTATTCGAAATTTTGAAGGGGAGATAATTCGCCTTTCAATATTTTCTTGAAAAAGGGGGAGGTATATCAATGTGTGCAAACATGTATTGTGTCCACATTTGTACTGTTTCCGCAACTGCTTTGTGTCCACACACACCTTAAGTTACACTTACCATATTGATTCAGGATTCAGTTAGTGGGGGTATAACTGGCTGTTATTAGGCAACAGCTTTAGTTTGTATACCTTATCATTTTTAATTGTGTTAGCTTATCAATAAACCTGACTGTATATCTGTATAATTTCAGGTTGTTGTTACAGAGACAGACTTTGAAGTGAATCAGTGCTTTTTACCAAATGAAAATACTGTGTTGTCAATATACATTACTGGTGCACTTTTAATTCTAGTCTCACTTCTGTTTCCACGACGATCTCAACCTGTGATATATACTGAAGAATCAAAACTTAATTGATATTCCATGATATTTTATGCTACAGATAAACTCCACATGTGAACAGAAGTATATGGGAATAATAATCGTCATCCTTCAAGTAAGGTGTTTAGGCGGTTCCATTAAACATAGGTACCCAGGGACGGCACTTTTTTGACAACAGATACACCCATAGAAGTCTCTTTAAAACCTTTTTCAAAATTCCATTTTTGGTCCACAAGCTAAAGGGTTGCTCAAGCTTTCAGGGTGAGATGTGTTTAAACCTGAATGAAGAGGTTACAGGAAAGATTCAAGACATCCATGGAGTTTGAGTCATTGGAGTTTGAGCAATGGAAGTTCCACTGTACATACAAAAAGTGTATATTGATGAATATATACTATTAGTAATTATACCCCCGCTTTGTAAAAGCGGAGGGTATATTGCATCGAGTGCGACAGCATGAGATGCAATGCGAGCTGAGAAATCCATCCGAGCAAAACAAATTACTAATAGTATTTTTATAGCTAATTCTGTTATTGAAAAATACCGGATATACGTTTCTTTTCCAATGATATATTTTTTAGTTGAACATATTATTTTTGGTTGAATATAGCGCTTTCTTTCCTGGAATTATTTTTGTCACGAAACGTCATGCGACGTCATATTTATACGCTGTTGCTAACGTCCCTTAGAGATTGACGATCAGCGCAGCGCAGTGATAATAGAATTATCGTCGCTCGGAAACAATTGAAAATTGCGCAAATTAGCGATAAAATCAGTTATTAAAATGTACTTGAATGGTTAAATAATTTGTTAAAGCTATTAGAACTTTTTTTATGAAAGTTATTACGGAAAACAATGTAGATGTTTAAACTTGATTTTTGACCAGTAGTTTAACATATTTTGTTTAGATTGTAAATGATTGAAAAAATCAACTCCTTGAAAATATCTTTTATGAACAAACTATAATTTCTTGATTGTCTGATATCTTATATCAGAAACATATCGATTTAAGATAAAACTTTGATAAGAACTAACCGAGAGTTGCATAGTCTGATTACTCAGATCAATAAGTTAAAAATGATACTGTATTTCTTAACTATGATTGTAATGTACTGCTAAATTCTTTGAATTTGTGATAATAAAAATGCTGTGTTTTTTCTGTGGTCATGGTGTTTGAATAAATTTGTATGTTTACCTCTAACACTGATTAACAGCAGCGCATACTTGGGTGCTGTTCCTGAAGTGTGGATCTGTCAGGGAATCTTTTCTCTACTTCTACCATCAATAGAAATTTACGATATATGAGTATGGTAAAACTCAATCACCAACAGAATTTTTTATAAAATGCCTTTGAGGAGTCAAGGACCATTTTTCTTGAACAGCTGGCAATAGTTTCTTTAAATTACTGTGTATGATGGTAGATATTATTAATATTTTACACTAAGAAATTTGTGCCATTTTTATGCAATTTTTCATTAATTTTGTATGTATACTACGGTAATTTGTGTTCTCATGATTTTGAGTTTTTCATGTTTTTATGCATTAGAAGTAGTGTATATCAGAGGCAGAAGTTGATTAATAGTGTATCCAATTTAAATAATTGTTTGCTATATACATATATATTGTATAATAAATATAGATGCCAAAAATTAAGAAATTATATGTATAAAAAGTTTTGTGAATGAATTGTTTAAAATTATTATGATGTATTTAAATAAATTTATTATTTAACCAGCATTATTTACAAAGTGCTAAAGCTATTTTACTTCTTTAATTTATAATGTAATAAATGTTTTGCAGTGATCCCCACTTTTTCTTTTCATAATTGGAGTACTTGAACCCCAAAAAGACTTAACAAAAATGTTATAAAAATCTTGATATTCCACCATGAATGTTTAACGATACTTTTCATTGCGAATTCAACAAAAAATCCAGAGTGGTTGTGTTCCAACTAACTTTTCATATGTATGTAACAAACCAGTGTACTGACCTATCAGTATTTTTGCTCAAAATTGTATATTGACAATGTTCCAACATATTGAAATGTCGACTTCAAAAATCTTAAAATTCTAAACATAGGGAATTACCTACCTTAGATTCTATAGCTTTGCTGACTAGTATAAAGTGTTTGGACTTTTAATGACTTCAAATCTTTGTGCTTAATGCACTCCATTTAACCTAGACTTTCCACTGTATCACCATGTATAACTGAATCAAAATATTAGTTTGAACTTTTCTCAGTCAATTTCTGTATTTACTGTTTTTATTGTAACATATTCATGCTAATGTTTTCACCCAAAAAAGGATAAAGAACATTCATATCTTAAGGAGTAAAGTCATAAACAGTATCAGTACTGATAAGCAAAACAAGGTTTCTGGAACAGTTTTCAGAAATGCCAAATTCCACTCCAGTCTTTACTATGCTGTTTTATATTGTGTATTTATTCAAAATTCAATTGTGCTACATGTCCTATATCTGAAAAAAATAATTAACAATAAGTACAAAAATTGACTGGATTACTTATACTTATTCTGAGATTCAGTTGAACATGGTGTGTATTTGATCATAATTTTTTGTTGACAATCTCTTTGGGTGTTTTACATGATGTCCAAAGATTGAAAAATCCAGAAATAATTATTATGATGGTACAGGTATTCATATTTATGAGATAACCATACTGTATTTTAGGATCTGAGGGGGTTAATCGTAGATTTTACTGTCGCAAACTGAGTTTTCTGGCGACGTGTCAGCGGAACCGGAAAACAGATGTTTGGGACAGTTAAATCTTAGATTTACCCCTGAAGATCCTAAAATACAGTTTGATTAACTCTACTCTAATGCAAATCCAAAAAAAGCCATTTAAAATCGATTTTTAAATCACAGAAAGTTTGGTTTACGTCTGTGCCATTAAGTTGCTATTGGTTACGACAGTAAATTGTGGATTTTACCCCCTCAAAACTCTGATGCCATCCAATCAAAATCAGTGTTACAAACATAAGTGCATTAGAAATTTAATTATCGGTTTTCCTGTATTTTCCATTCATTTTCAGTCATTAAATTCTCTTCTGTTATCTTAAGCAAGTTTAACTTAAGAGTTTCAAAGTTGTCTTTGGCCTAGCCTCATGTGCTAATATTTTAGATTACAGACATCAAAATTTAGGCAGGAAGTTTATCATTGCGTTATAAATGGCTTGTCTTAGGCTTGGATAACTATTGCAAAATAATTGGAAGTTGATAAAATTTTATTTGTTGCATTTTGTAATACATTTAGATGAAAGGAAGATGACATTTGCTTGATATTCTCAGGTTTTATCCAATTAAATAAACCACTAATTATACCCCATTTAACAAAGTTGCGTAGAGTATATAGTTTTTGAATGGTCCGCCCGTGCATCCGTCCGTCAGTCTGTCTGCCTATCATCACTAAGGGGGTACACCATTTGTCCAGATAACTCCTCCTACAGATTTTAAGATAAGAAGTTTTTATTTTGTTGGTTGATAGTGCATATATCAAAGATGTGCATGCTATTTGGATTTTGATTTTTGATCATTTTTGACAAAAATACACATTGATGAACTTCTTCATTTTTAAGCATAATATTGCTTATAGGGTACATCATTTGTCCGGATAACTCCTTTTGCTGTTTTTAAGTTAGGAAGTTTTTATTTTGCAGGTCAATTGTGCATACATCAAAGATGTGCATGCTAATTGGATTTTGATTTTTGATCAGTTTTGACAAAAATACACATTAATGAACTTTGTCATTTTTATGCATAATATTGCTTATAGGGTACATCATTTGTCCGGATAACTCCTCCTACAGTTTTTACAATAGGAAATTTTTATCTTGCAGGATGATTGTGCATATATCAAAGATGTGCATGTTCCTTTGGTTTTGATTTTTGATCATTTTTGTCAAAAATACACATTGATGAACTTTGTCATTTTTATGTATAATATTTTTTATGTATAATATTGCTTATAGGGTACTTTTGGAGTTAAATAATGCAGGATTTTCTGATATGTGGGGGCATGGGGTATGTGAGCTTGCTCACTAAGGCTCTTTAATTTGATCTTCATTCAAACTATTAATTGTTTAAGGAAAATGACTTTTAGAAATTTTTAAGAAAGTGGTAATCAGTGTTTCAGTCTAGCTGATATGAATGCTTGCAAGTAAAAATTAATATCAAATAATTAAAAACATTATATTTATCTTCCTATTCTGAATTTTGATTTGTAATATTTGTTGCATCAAATACATCAAATATCTTTTTGCTATAGCCACTAAACCTTTATTTTCTTGTTGGTAATTGAGACAATATGTGTATTTTCTTATATTAAACCATTGAACACACAAATTCTGAGATTGGGAAAATGTGTGTTTCTGCTCAGTTCAAGCAAAAAAAAACAAAAGGCACAGACTATTGTGAAAGGGTCTACTTCAAACCAACTTTTATTTGTGAGCTAACTTTTTTCACTAAATCAGGGAAAAAGAAAATATCCCTCAATTCATTAAAGTGCTGCAAAGTTGTCCTAGCATGTTTTTACTTATAAAGAAGAATAGGCAATCACAAAAATAAATGCACGCTAATTAACTTATAGTAATTATTTGTTGAAGTAAGTTTTCACTGAAATCAGTTATATTACAAATTTATTTCCACAAGATTCTGTGGAAGACTTTTATAAAAAAAAGTGCACACATTTATCATATAATTACAATAATCAATGTCCACACAAGGTATGTTGATCCAAATTTGACTAAGTAACGTTCGCTCAGCAGGTCTAGTCTAGAATGATATTTTTTCTTTGATGATAAAATGCAAATTCAATTTTCATTGGAATTTACTTGTATATCATATCATGAAATGAAAAATTTTGATACTAAGCCCTTGGAGATTAAAAAACGAATGAAACAATATATCTTCTGCTTATTAGGAATGAGAACACATACATGTTCATTTTCATCACATATATTTAAGTAATCATTTACATATAGGATAAGAGTATAACATTCCTTGTGACTGTATGTCTATTTTTTTTCATATTTTGATTTTTTGAAAATGAAGAATTACAATAAAAACCCCTGCTAATTTGGATCAGGATACTTTGTGTAAAGTGTAGGAAACAGTAGTAATTCATTGTTGGGAAGAGGCAATATATTTTCATGTTGTTTAGATTTTATATTTTTCCAAATTGATGTTATATATTAAATGTTAACATAATGAAAGAATTAAATATTCATGAATTACTTTTTGACTATTTATTCACTATTTTAATATTTCACATCAAAGCAAACTGAACATGAAAACTTGAAAGCTGTCAAACACTTGTGCTGACAGTTAGATTTTACCTTTTTATGAAATCAGTTTTTGGGTTGAAGAATGTCATTGACATTCTGTATGTTTGGTTTTGACCTATGCAAGTCGTTACCAGAACATTTTCTCCAGTAAGATGCTAATTGCAACTGTAAAGACCGTCTACTTCTTTGATTACCAGTACTTAATTATTTGTCACCTGCGTCTATAAAAGGAACACGGCATAGGAAGCACTATCTATTGTCTTGTCTGATCTTTATGTTCGTCTGTCTGTCCATACATCCATATCATAATAAAATGATATGCAACATCTCCTACACCATGACACATTTGAATTAAATTGTAGGAATAATATATACCTTTTAGATGTATACTGTTCATTTTTCATAAGTTATTTAGCCCACCTGCTTATGCGAGCGTGAGCTTTCGCCATCACTTGGCATCAAGCATTCATAGTCCATCATATTCCAATTGTCCATCCATCTGTCGTAAACTTCATTCAAAGATCTTCTCCTCTGAAACGACTAGTCCAATTGGAACTTGGTCTCGATTGTTCTTGGGTGGACCCTTTAAGAATTGTACCCAACAGGTCTGTACCACATCCTAGATAGCTGCAAGCAGGAAACATAGCTTTAACATTGGACCCTTTGCAAAAGACATGCTCAGATCATCTCCTCAGGAACTACCAGTCCAATTATAACCAAACTTAGTAACAATGGGCCTTAGAAGGTCCCTCCCAAAACAGGTATCCTGTGGGTCCGTACCTCGTCACAAAGGGAAAATAAATTTCACATTGGCCTCTAAAGAAAAGACATTCAAAGATCTTCTCTGCAGAAACTACCAGTCCAATTAGAACCAAACTTAGCCACAATGGTCCTTAGTTGGTCCCTTCCAAAAAGATATCTGACAGGTCGATACCTCATCCAAGATGGCCGCCGTCTGGGAACATATTGTGAACATTGGGCCCTATTGAAAATACACAAACATTCAAAGATCATCTCAGAAACTGCTAGTTCATTTTAAACCAAACTTAGTCTCAATGTTCCTTAGATAGTCTCTTTCAAAAAAGGTATGCATCAGGTCCGTACCTCATCAAAGATGGCCGCCAGCAGGGAACATAGTTTTAACATTGGTCCGTACGGAAAAGAATTCAAAGATCTCAGAAACAACCTTTCAGATTATAACCTAAGTTAGTCACTATGGTCCACAGATGGTCCCTTTCAAAAACATTTCCGACAGGTCTCTACCTCATTCAAGATGGCTGCTAGCGGGGAACATAATTATAACACTGAACCCTAAGGAAAAATTCTTGTCAGAAAGTACTAATCCAATTATAACCTTGGATTGACCCACTGACAGTGTGTCAGGTGCTGTATACAGAGCAGGACATGCTTACCTTTCCGGAGCACCTGATGTCAGTCTGTTTATTGAGAGTTCACACTGATAGTGCTTTAGTCTTTTTTGTTGTATTTGTTGTGTAATCTTGCGTTTTGTTCCTTTGGTATACTACTTAAGTTGTTTTACTACAAAACATAGTCACAATGGTCCTTAGACAGTCCCTTAAAAAATGTATCCAGTAAGTCCTTACCTCATGCAAGATGGCCGCTAGCAGGGAACATAGTTTAACATTTGTTCTATGGAAGATATTCTACGTTCTTCTCAGAAACTACAAGTCCAATTATAACCAAACTAAATCACAATGGTCCTTTGATGGTCCCCTCCAAAAAAAGGTATCCCACAGGTGTGTACTTCATCCAAGATGGCCTCCAGCGGAGAATATAGTTTTAACATTGGACCCTATGGAAAATATATTCAAATATCTGCTTCCCAGAAACTACCCGTCCAATTACAACCAAACCTAGTCTGTACCATTGTTATTCGAAAAAAAAAGAAAAGGGTTTTTGATTGATTAACACTTATTTTATAAATTTATATGGAGTGACATTCTTTGATTTCTCGAACTGCACTTATAAGTGTAAATCACAGATTTCCGGACGCCGGTTTTTTGTTTGAGAACATCGAGTTTCCCAGCTGTGGAATGCCAACAGTGGTGAAAATCATCTTTTAAACCTGTTAACATCGGAAAATCCAGCAAGGTCTACGGCTGGATTTGAACCCCTGTCATCTATGGCAACGCCGCATGTACTATGTCCAGCACCCTTGACCACTAGGCTACCTAGGCTATATTTAGCGGTAAATATGGTTATAGCATTGGACCATATGGAAAAGACGTTCAAAGATCTAAGAGACTACTAGTCCAGTTGAGACCAAACTTAATCACATTGGTCTTTGGATGGCGCCTTCTGAAAAACAAGGTAAACTGCAGATCAGTGCGCCATCCAAGATGGCCATTTTATTGATTATATTGAATACTTTAAACAGAATTTGGTTTCTGAAACCACTAATTCAATTGGAACCAAACTTGATCAGAAAAGTCCCTTCAAAATTTGCATATGGCATGTCTGTATCCAATTCAAGGTGGCCTCAGCAGAGAACATAGTTTAAACCTAGTACCCAATTGGAAATGCTATTCATCTCGCTATGTCAGTCATGGTGCAGGAGAATGATATAATCTATTGAGAGCCTCTTGAGCTTATGTCATACCCACGGTGTCGTCGGCGTCGCAAGCAAAGACCTTGCGCGTGGAATGGAGATCTTAAGAGCTAGGATGTTGATATTTGGTAAGTGGCTTTCTGTGTTGAGAGCTTTCTTGTGGTATCACACTTGTAGACATTTTGACCTTGATCTTGCTCTTAAGGGCAATTACAAAAAACTTTAACCTGGCTTCTAGAAGTTAGTCAGTTAGTGACAAGGTGTTCATGTTTCGTATGTAACTTCCTTACCACGAGAGCTTTCTTTTGGTACCGTATTTGTAGACATTATGACATTAATCTTGCCATGAGGACCATTTCAAAAAAAAACTTTAAACTTGCTGCTAGAAGGTACATTTAGTTCAAGAATGTTCATATTTGCAATTTGACTTTGTTACGATGATAGCATTCTTGTGGCACCATATTATTTGACATTTTGATTTAACCTTGCCTTAAGGGGAATCTTTCAAAAACTTAAACCTTGCTTCCAGGGGACGACATTTAGTGGCAGGGTGTTCGTCTTTGATATGACTTGTGACTTTTTATACCCTCACTTGATAGAGAGGGGATATACTGGATTCACCTTGTCCGTCCGTCTGTCCGAAAAAAATGTTCGTCTCATTTTTCTCAGCTTCTACAAGAGGGATTGATTTCAAAATTGGTATGCAGCCTCTATTTGGTTAGTTGTAAAAAAGAACGTCATATTTTGAGTCCTATCGGATGTGTACTTCCTGTTTGACAAAATTATGAAATGTAGTGAAAACATGAATGTTTAATCCGGGGTTCAATAAGTGAGGGCAATACCTGTTGCCATTCGGCGACAGCTCCTGTTTATGATGGTAACATTCTGACAGCACCATATTGTTAGACATTTTGACCATACCTTGCCTCGACTTCTGACAACTTTTCGTTTAAATCCTTGCAGATGTTGATCTTGTTTCTGTATATGTTTCCACCACTTTGTGTAACAAATAAAGTTTGAATTTCTTTTAGTGCAACAATTTTAAAGAGATTACAGGCCTTTGGCGGAGATTGTTTCCTGCCAAATAGCAGTTTTTAAAGACTTTTTTCTGAACGCTTGTAGATATAAGCATGCGAGTCTATCATCCAACATTACAAATCAACTTTCAGTTCAATTTTGTTTAAATGCTGCTTTATTTTAATTCATTTACATGTATATTATTTAATATATACATAGTACATGACTGCTGTGTTTTGTTATCTTTTTAACAGGCATCACTTGCTTTTTCATATATTTTTTTTCATTAGCTTTACTGATCATTACATTGGTCCTTGGGTGTTCCTATGTAAATTTTCAGATTTGAACTTTATCTAAGATGATTTCACATTGGATCCTATAAAACACGTTCAAAGATTCTGCCAAAACTACCAAACCAATTAGAACAAAACTGGGCCTCAACAGTCTTTTGGTGGTCCCTGCAAAAAGGGTGCTTTTTAGGTTCGCAGCTTTATCCAAGATCTGGGACTAATATATATTAGTCCCAGCCAAGATGGACTGCAACATCGAACAAAATTAAACATTGAAGTCTGAAGTAACACACTTTTAAAGATCTTCTCTTAATAAACATGTACCTAACCAATCGCAACCAAACTTGACCAAAGGTGTCTTTTGTCTATTAAAAGTAATTTTGCAGGTTTGCACTATATCCAAGATGGCCGTCGGCGGGTACATTGTTTAAAATTAAATCCTACGGGAACATTTACAAAGATCTTCAATCAAAAGAACAAGTTGGTACCAAATGAGTCACAATAGAATCACAATAGTCCTAGAGTGGCTTTCGTAAAAAGTTTTTATGTTTGCACTTTATCCATAGTATAATATTGGACACCGTGAGTACATATTCAAGGTTCTGACATCTCCTCTTAAACCACTGGGCAGATTGGAACAAAACTTGGCCACAATAGTCTAAAGGTTTTGTGTTGCTTGACAAAAAACTTAAATTTATTCTATTGTGCTCGATTTGACTACATTATCGGATATGTTTGTCCAACACTGCAGATGTCTCATAAGAGACAGAAGGTGCATACTTTACCGGTATCGGTGCACCTGATCTTACCCATGTTTTTTTAGTTTGCCCTAGTTGTATATCTGTTTGTTTGACCCTTTTTCTATGTCGTACTATTGTGATGTCTTTGCGTTTTCGATCAAGTCAGTGTCTTTGGACTATTCTTTCCGGTTGTTTCTTACTTCTAGTAATAATGGAATATGGACCAAATCAAAACAATTCTGTCCATTTATTATGTGAATTAATTCTGGCGTTCACACGATATATAGTAAAATACGGTTTTCATGCGAAAGTATCGTACTCATTCCGTATACAGGTTTTCATTTTTTTAAAGTTATGGATTTCCTATATTTGGGTTCTAGTGCTGCTGATGAGGAATTAATTTCCGAAATGGCCATACAGCTCATTAAAATTATTGCAGTTGAAGGTAACATATGTGTTATGGTCTCATGTTCATTTCCTCCATATCCTTTCGTAAAATTTTAAATTTGCATATATGAAAAAGAACGGAAATGGGGTAAATGTCAAGGAGACAACACCACATCTCCAGGTTAAAACGATCCAAAACAAAGCATCAAGGGGTCGCCGTAGGTCTTCAACACAGTGAGGAACCTCACACCATATAGCAAGCCCTAAATAGCCACAAAAAGTAAAAAGTGAATAAATCAATGGAAATTATCACATCCAAATCGAATATCAAGAAACTATTTTTTTTTTAAAAGACAAGGACAAGCCAATGACCAACATATTCCTGACTTGGGACAGGCGCAAAAATTCGTTTTCTTGTATCCAAATCCTTTGGTTTATATATGTAGGCAGGTTTCACTACAAATCTAATTTGTATAAGATGGGCATATAACACAAGTGTAATTTGAAACAAGTGAGAAGTGCACCCATTTTGATATAAAATTAAAAGTTATTAGGGACTGTAAGGTCAGTGCCTTGATTAATCGCATTAAACCTTCGGCAAAATATGCTCTTCTTTTTCTTGAATGCAAAGCAATAAAAAACACTTACTAGCAGACTCCTCGTTGTTACATGATTAACCTGGTTTGCCTTGCAGTAATATGTGTACCAATAATCGACAATAATTAAAACTTGCGCCTACCATAATTATACTTCTAACTGACGCATCTGTTCCCCCAGCGGCTTTGTTTTTCTTTAAATGCGAAACGTAAAACTTTAATGCACATTACAATAGCAAAGTAAAGATCTCAAGAAAAAATATAAAAATCCAAATGCTCCTTTGCAATTAAAAATTTTCTACCTAAAGCTTTTCGGCTGACATACATTCTTTGACTATCTTTTATAATTGAGATATGCCAGGATTTTTTTCCTGTCGGGAAATAGGAAATTTAAGAGTAATTAAAAACTCTGTATAAAAAAAGGCATGAAAAGTGAACAGTTTAGCAGCATGAATGATTAAAGCTGACCCAAGGATATAAATATAATATTTAGAAAACGTTTCCAAAAAAGACAAAGCCCTCAAACCTTCGCAAAGTACGTTACATAGAATATTCTAATGCATATGAGATGCCATTTCTGCACTTTTGATTAAGTGTTAGTGTAAGAACAATATATTTCATGCATTAAAATGTAAGAAACATCTTTTAGTTGATTTTAACAATACTATTATGTATGAATTTTCAGAAAATTCGGAATTTGAAGTTTTGCATCTGATACGAGGTATATTGTCTGTCATATGGTTTTTGTCCAAGGCCTAAATTTCATGGATTAGTGATCATGTTAAGTTTTTTCTGATTAGATCAGTTTCCCAATAACTATTTATGGTACGTCAATGATATTTGGTATGTTGGCTGGTCTCAAGAAGTACATGTTGTCCTGTAATATGTTTTTTTTTGTGTTTGACATCAATTTCACGGTCCAGTGATCCTTTTAACCTACCAAGTATCTCTTAGTGGTAGATCAATCATATTTTTTGTATGGGTTGGTCTTGGGTACTACATGACAGTCTATCATATGACTTATGTCTGTGACCTTAATTTCATGGTCCAGTGATCATGTTAAGTTTTCCAGTTTCTATTAATGATAGGTCAATAATATTTGGTATGTGGGTTTGTCTTAGATAGAACAGCCTGCTTATTTGACTGTTATCCCTTGATCTCATTGTCACTTTCTTGTGAATACGTTTTCAGTATCTATTAGTGCTAGGTCAATGATATTTCGCATTTTGGTTTTTGGAATACATGACAGTCTGTTATATTGCGTTTATCAGTTACCCGAATTTCACAGTCTAGCAACATGTTCAGATTTTCTGATTTTTCTGATTTTTTGGCTTTACTCTTAGATCATATTGGGCATTTGTTCTCTATCAGTTTTTTAACATATTTGATTTTATGGTCTTCCAAACGTTTGGATTTTATCTGCACTGAGGAGACATGGGTTGTCGAAATGCGCATATGCAGAATTTAAATTTACAGTAACTTCGGTATTTAGTTATTAAGTCAGTTTGATTTTTCACATCAATTTAGCGACCAAACAGGGACGGGCAAGACATTTGTATATATACTTTCATATGTTGAGCGAGTCAACTATAATAAATTAGTAACAGTAGATCGAAAATTTGAATTCGTTGACGTCTCCAAAATGACCATAAAATCCTTTTTTATTACCAGACAAAATTGACAAAATATAGATTAAAACATCGGCATTATCTGTATCAATCAATTCTGACAGGAAAAATATTCAAACGGGCGTATTGTAATCGTGTAATATGTCATTTTCACGAAAGCTTTGAAACGATTTAATGACGGATGACGTCTAGACGTTTCCTAAATCTGAAAATATTTGATCGCTAGTCAATACGTTACAAACAATTTAATTAAAAGTCTGTGTATTGATGCTGCACATATTCTTTAAAAAGTAGGATATCAACTACACATTAACTCAATCACATTCAAAAAATTGGATTTAGTGCGATTGCAAAATTTGTGCCACCACTTCTGAGAGCCATCAACACGGGCTATCAAAAAATGTGATTTACTAAAATGTGAGAAATTTCATAGGACTTAACATAATTATCATTTAAATGAAGTGGATTTGAAGCATAATTATGTACAATTTTCAATTTAAAGATAGTCCTATTCTCCTCCGCATAGTCGTAAGGCCGAGACAGTTTCCTTCAATTTTATCTCGTCTTTCCCGACGTATCTCCTCTATCTTTTAGGTCTACCACACTGTCCTCCTCCATGTAGTTTTTGATACACCAGCTTCCCTTTTTCCAGGTGGAGTCTATATCTCAATTTAAGATGAACCTGTGGCATTGGCGATGGTTGATCCTGAAGGCATATGACCCAGCTATTTCAGTCGCTTTCCTTTATCTATATGCTGATCTTTTTGTGTTTGTTTTTTAGGGCCACGTTGGAGATTTCCTTTCGCAAGAATATCTTGCAAATTTTTCTGAGGCATTCGTTATAGAATTTTTTCATATTCTTCATGTCACTGGTATAACCCTCAAGCTCTCAGCTTCATACAATAGTACATATTTTACAAGTTTGATTTTGTTTTTTGATGAGTATAAGCTTGACACAGGATGCAAAATTTTGTCCATGGCTTCTCAGTCTGGATTTAATGTTTTTTTTTCATTATCGTTGTCAGTGCTGATTGAAAATGCCTAGCCATGAAATTTTTTATGTATTCGATAGTGTTGTCTCCTATATATTTATTCGATTTGTTTTATTGTACTTGACTTCAATCGCTTTTTTGCAGTGCTGAATGTAATTCTTGTTTGTTGGGGTATTTCTTCAGACTATTTTTTTTTCTGTATGCCTTTGATGGTTGAAGAAGGAGTTATAAGAAACATGAACAATGAAATAATTCTTCCCTGTCTAACTCCGGATTCAACTCGGAACCAACCATATTTGCTATTGTTCAAACTGCATTCATAGTTTTCACTGATTTTGTTTTAATAATACTGGCATATCTTGGCGATTTCCAATCTTCATGTAAAATGTTCCACTACCAAATGCCTTTTTGAAATCGATGAAGTTGATGCAAAAAACTACACTTCCATTCAATGCACTATTCACTGATTTTTGCTAAGGGAAAGATTAGGTCGATAGAACCACTTCCTCTCCTGAATCATGCTTGTTACTTCTTGTCAAAGCAGGTTTAAAGATCGCTAGAACTGGGAAAAATGTATTAAACGTATATTATAGAAAAAAAATACAGAAACATTCTTATTTAAGTAACTTTCATCTCTGTTTAACAATTCCATGTTTTTTCATCGATAATAACTAGTAATTATAACAAAATATCTTATGATTATGATAACAATCTAATTTTGAGGTAACTTCCAATGTTTAAAAAAAACAAAAACAAAAACAAAAAACAAAAACAAAAACAAAAAAACAAAAAGAAAAAAATGCAAAATGCAAAATGTAACTTGATTTGTGACATCTATATGAAAATATTTCATTTTGTTTAACTAATTTTTTTTTAGAAATCTCTTCGATCAAATTATCATATCACCTGTAATTGGCAAATTCATTTATTTATTACATTATATGATTCCAGACTCACAGTGTCAATGAAAAAATGTTTAAAATCGTTTCACAATGAATAATAATAGCTGCATATCTAAGAAAGAAAAAAAAGAATACAATAATGATCAGTGCATACACATCAAAATAAAGCCAGTCCTAAAAAGAAAAAAAAGAAAAAAATAAATAAAGAAAAAAAAAACGACAGTAACTAGATGAACATGCACCAAAAAAAAATGTCTTAAGTGGCTGTAAAGTAGCTTTGATGATGGACGACAATTGTTGGTTTATCATGTATTTGTAGAGTCTTTGTCTCATGTACATTTACTCTATATCCTTCCACTGTTTATTTATTAAGTTTTAGCTACAATAAATTAGCATTTAGTAATCAAAATTAATTAAAATAATTAAGTATCAAAGCTTATCTTGCTTTATTTATTCTGCGAGAGGTGTCCTGTGGGAGTAACTCGGAGCTCTAGTTTTAAAGCCCGGAGCCCTTATGTTGAACCAGAAGCGACACGTTCAAAAAAGGTTGGAGCTCCTAATACAAAAATGTAATATATATAAATCTAAAAGACAAATGATTGTTTCATTTCTCTATCTGTCCATCATTCGATGCGACTAAAGTCATAAAAAAGTTCTTAGACAATTCATTCATTATGGCTTCCCATATTATTTGATTTTTATTCCGCTGATGAGAAGTTACTCCTTAAAATACGTGTACAGCATAACAAAATTTACACTTTAGTAACCAACGTATTTTGTATTCTTAACCGCAAATCATTCTAATTGTTTGAAGTAAAAACCAAATCAATATATGATTTAAAAAATCCCAATCATAGAAATCTTTTGAAAATTGCTTATGTCCGTTACATGAATACATGATATTCGGAAGAGTAAAATCTCATTAAACATATACGGAATTAGGATAGTGACTCTGTCTTTGATTCTTCTTTCTATGTTAACTAAACGTGACTTACGGCTTTGTAATTAACCTTTATACTGGGATCGTCTGATTGTTTCTAAAATGATAGTGACAGTTTCCTTTAATGTGATTCTTTAGACTTTAAAATGCACTTCAAAGGGATTTTGTCATATGAAATGTCGGGGAAAGAACAATGAGTTCTAGAATAAAATCACATTGAAGATCGACATATATCTTATGAAATGAAGCATTTTAGTGCTTTGAGCGTGTACAAATGCGAGGGTGGAGATATTGAAATTCTTACAAAGATTGAAAAACATACTTTCATTACATTTTGATCGAATGTAAAGTGAGCGTCAGGAAACCTTTCTAGTGTATGACATGTTGCCACAATTTAAGTGCACTCTAAATTTTGAAGACGAACATTTAATGACGTTTAATCATGGCAATAAATTATGAAATACCGAAATGACTGCAAATTTAGTTT
>MJUU01073012.1:51296-72938 GCA_002080025.1 Modiolus philippinarum
AAAACAAGCAAAGGAACAACGCTTTTATTGTTGTTCTTCATCTTGAAGTCACCATGAAGCCTTCAACTATGTGTATATATTAACGCATAGTTGTTTTAAAATACAAACACAACACAATTTCACTTAATTTTATGATTCTGTTCTCGGAAATTAACTGCAACACGAGTCAATATCGTAACAAAATAAATTCTGACTTTATAAATAACCAAATGCCCGCTAACTGCAAATTTTGTTTCTGCATACGGCCATTTCGACAAGTTACATGTATGTCTATTCCGTGCAGATAAAATCTAAGTATTTGGTACACCATCAACTAAAACATGTTTAAAAACTGATAGAGAACAAATACCAGTATGATGTAAATGGAAAGCCAAAAAACAGCTTAGGACAGAGCTTTGCAAGAGGGAGATACTTCTTAGTTTTTAACAAATTTACAAAAATTGAGATATTGCAAGTTTTCAAATCAAATTGACTTTCGGGTCAGCACAGAAAAACTGACTGGTGAATACCCTCGGTCATTAACAGTAACAGCAGAGGCATCGACTCAGTGCTTACAAAGACCTAGACATCGAGTTTCCTGTCAATTTTAATTCTTCATATGACTATTTCGACAACTTATGTATTACTTCTAGATAACTTAACTTCTACTGTTATGTTAACAATCGAGGTCGAATTGCTACTTTTGCTTTCTCGTAATCTAAGTAAATTTGAAGATGAATGGTCTCTTGTTGAAGGATACCATTCAGATTCCAACTGCTGTTCTTTGTTGCATAAACTCTGGGAAAATATCAAAATCCTCTAAACTGAAAGTGACGAACAACCTGAACTAAGTTCATTTCATTTTGTAACATATAGCATGCCCTAAATGGCCCCTAAAAAGTAAAAAAGTGAATAAATCAATGGAAACAAACCACATCCAATTACCCAAATATCAAGAATATATAATTTTATGAAAAAAATAACCAACATATTCTTGACTTGGGACAGGCGCAAGAAATGCGGTGGGTTTAAACTCGTTTTCTTGGATCCAAACTCTCAATCTATGCGTGTTGAATGGCTAAAAAATAAATACACAATAAAACTCACAGTAAAAATCAAACTAGAAAAAAGTCCATCTAATCAAGACGAGTACCTTTACAATGAAGTACATAAAACATGAAGACAATACACAAAGGTACAAATTCTCGCAGTTACTGACAGCTAGCTAAGGACATAATTTCCGTTGACTATGATATCAAGCCTTCTAACATATGAAACGTCCATTGAATTACTTCTCAATAGATTTCGTATAACAACATCATCGATTATGAAAGAAGAACGTGATATTGTGTAATGCCAAATACTGCCAATATGAAAAATTGTTTTAATTTATCCATTGTGTAAAGCATTTAGGACGTGATCAATAGATTTAACAACAATGCTGTATTTATATCCTTTATAAATTAGTTTGTTCAGCGGATTAATAAGTTTGGAAGGACAGTTTTTGCATGTAGAACCAAATCTTCTTAATAAGTCAACGTATCTATGATAAAATTTAGATAATGTTTTTATCAATTTATGATATCTATACCCTTGATGCAGAATTTTTTTCAGTTAGACAAAGAGTTCGGTCGTTGAAGTCCGACACATCACTACATACTCGTGCATATCGAACAAGTTGTGAAATGTAGACCCAGTAAGGAGCTAAAGGAACATCGCCGTCGAGATGGGAAAAATTAATTATAGGAAAAGAGAAAATCATCCCTATTATCATAAACTTCCTTGATTTTATGATATATTAAGATCAAGAAAAGGTGTATGATTACTGCTGCTATTGGATTTATTTAAAGTAAGTTTGGCAGGATGAATTTCGTCTGTAAATAAGGAAAAATCAGGATTATTTAAAGCAAAAACATCGTCCAAATATCTATATGTATTGTTAAAAATATCCAATAAATGCTGTTTTGAAGGGTCTTTTTAAATTTTGACCATGAATTGTGACTCGTAACAATAAAGAAATAATTCTGCTATGAGAGGTGGACAGTTGGTAGCCATAGGAATACCTGTTTTTTGCCGATAGATTGTATTACCGAAACGAATAAAAATATTATCAAGAAGAAAATTTAATGCTTTCATCCTATCCTCACTAGTCCAGTTGGTATATTTGTCATGTCACGATTTATTGAGGTATTGCAAGAAATTTAAGTACGTCCTGATTTTTTGAAAGATCACTTGATCAAATACGAAAAAGTGTATGCGGTAATGTAGTATAAATGTTAGAAAAATCATAGCTCTCGACGGAGGTGTATTCTACATTAACAGATCGAAGTCTTTCCAAAACTTTTACCTAATTTTTAACATTCCAAAAGAAGTTAATTCCACTGTATTCATAACATTTGTTGCTAAAATTAATGACGAGACTTTTTATGGTAGTAAGTGCACTGGTCACAGAAATGTGTGTAGTTGAACATTTACTTGATGCCGAAATAAAACGAAATTTGAAGGAATGTTTGTGAAGTTTATGAAGCCAATACAAATTAGGAATGCTTCTATGATTAGAATTTGCTTTTAGTTCAGCTGAAGCTATCATATGATCATCAATTACTAGTATTTGTGTTTCTGTTGACGTGGTAGTTTGGAATGTACTTGAATTGGTAACTTCATTCCGAAGCACCTCGATGTAATACTTACGTCAAACAACGACCACATTATTGGTTGTATTATCTGTCGGAACAAATATATACTCTTTTTTCAAATCTTTTAACTTCCGTGTAATTTTTGAAATCGCAGGAATGGTATTATGCTGCTTATATGAGTTTCAAAATATTCATACGGATATAAACAACTTCCATGCATTTGTTAATGAAAGTGTCTAATTATTTTTTCCGCATTTTCTCTTTTACACAATTTTTTACAGAATGAGATGACGGCTTTTTCAATTCCTTCACGGCAGTCATTCCAAATGATTTTTGAAGGAGGACGGTATTTGGGTCCTTTTTGAAGAAAAGTTTTTACCTTTCGGTCCTGGACGATGTTTATGTCCCCGGTAATAACATGACCACTAGGTTCTTATCGAAACTTCGAGCTTGCACAATTTGAGGTCAAGGGTGAATTTTGATTATTATATATATGTCAGACTTTTTGGTAACAGGTGAATATTTAAAAAATAAGGCCTCTGGTAGGTTCTTTGTAAGTATGAGAAATAATGGAGGTTCTATATTATCAAAATAAGGAGGAATAAGTTTTATATTTTTTGGGTCTCTAAATATACTCGATACATCAATAAGATCGACCCCTTTGTTGATATACGGTAAATTAAGAAAATATCTCTTATGGTCTTCAGGTTTATCAATTTAGGATACAATTTGTGGTAATGCACTGATTATTCAAACAGCTTCATACATTGGGCTGTAATATGCTATACAGTAGTATTGCATTTTTCCAATAAAGAATTTAATTTAACAATAGGAATTGAACATAATTTACAAAGCAAATCATGCCTGCCGTTATTTTTAAAGATTTAACAAGGTCAAAAATTGAAACTGAAGTTCTGTGGTATTTTCGTTTATTACGACTGATACGTTTACCGTGGGATCGTTTATTACGTATTTTTTTGAAACAATATCTATAATATTGATGGAAGAAAATCTCGATGTGTTACCTAGGCCCATGATATTATCATTTTAGCCGAGAGGATACGCCGTTTGCAACTTCTTTAACCAAGACAGTTCACAAGCTCTACGTGAATTTTCAAATTGTTTAAGTGACTGTCCGTCCTGTTTACAACAATTTCTAATGGTTGAACCTTTATAAATTTGATGCTACTCTATTATGGAATGATTTGCCAGATGATATGCGTGACACGAACTTGTCCATTTGTGTTTTCAAAAAGAGACTTAAAACCTATCTTTTTAAGAAAGCTTTTCCAGTTTTATAGACCTGTGATACTATTATTATTAACTGCGATTCATTTTTAAAATTTTACCATGTACATTTCTTGCATCGTTTTTTTTTATACTTTTGATTGTGATACATGTCTTTTTCTTACATTGACAATGATACTTTGTAATTGTATCTTAAATTATCTTTTAAGCAATTTTTATCATGTTTTGAATTAAATCTTTTTTATTAATATTTCAAAATTTCTCAAGTTCGTATATTTTTATTGGAGACTGACTTTTTATAGATAGGTAATTGCGTTATTGTATTCTAATTGCATTTATAATTATGTGTATTTTTTAAATATTGTATTATGTTTGTATGTACAGCGCTTTGAGTATTGTAAATAGAGAAACCGCTTTATAAATATTGTAATAATAATAATAATAATGCTATGTTTATGTTCATATGGATATTAAATTAAACTTTTGAATTTTTTGTATCTACGGAAACGATAGAGATGTTGTTTTGTCCGTTTATAAAGATGCTGACCGGTTTCCCCTACATATTGAATTCCACAATTAGGTTTTGTTCATATTATCAAATATATATGATTATTAGTTTTTCCATTTAGATAGAGTGAATGTTCTGCAATTGATGGTTGATTTACCAGTACGTTTGTTGATGAGGCGAGAACAAGTAAATCATTTTTAGCATTACACGGAGAAATTTGTGGATATCCACGTCTTTTGCTATTAAAAATTAGTGCTGCTGAGGCATTGTTAGATTTAAAGCATCTACTTAAAGTAGAAATTTTTGCGGGATTAGAATTTGTGAATGAATTGTTTTTTGCAGCAGACGTGGATAACTGTAAAGAGTTTAATATAATTTTCCTTCCATTTCTTAAAATCATGACTTACTGAATGCATATCTAGTATTAAAAGGTATATTAATGGATGCGAAATGTGTCCTTTGATGATAAACACTTATCATCTGTACTACAATAGCAATTATTTACAGGTTAAAAACGGACAGATGTCTTGCAAAAAACCCGACATAGTCATGAAATATAAGTAAAGCTACGCAACAAACCCTTACACAATTATAGAGCAAAGTTCAATATTAATGCAGGACACCTTAGTAGGACCATAGAAGGGGCAAATAAGATTTATTCAACTATAAAAATATATAAGGACCAAAATAGAAAGTTATCTCGAAAACAAAAAGTTCATAACTGTAAAGAAGAGCATACACCTCAAGCACGGAGATACATTCTACTGAATCCACACAGCACTAGAGACAAACTCTGTAATAGATATGAAAAAGAAAGGAAATGGGGTAAATGTCAAGGAGACAACATCCCATCTCCAGCAATCCGAATATCAAGAAACTAAAATTTTATAAGAAGACAAGGACAAGCCAATGACCAACATATTCCTGACTTGGGACAGGCGCAAAAATTGCGGTAGGGGTAAACTCGTTTTCTTGGATCCAAACCATCCCCTATGTGTGGTGAATGGCTAAAAACAAATGCACAAAAAGACTCTCAGTAAAAATCAAACCAGAATAAAGTCCAACTTTTCAAGACGAGTACCTTTACAATGAAGTACACAAAATATGAAGACAATACACTTAGGTACTGTCCTGACAAATTATGAAATGGGAATTCAAAAATCTAAAATCCAAAATAAAAAAAGTATGCTATTTGAATTAAGTTAAAGATTTACACAATTACTGCAGCGGTGTACTAAGTTGTGAAATTCTTACGTATAGGGGATACATTGGCAAACGAATAACGAAGAAAAATTGGTGAAAACGGAATTCCAAAATCAAAAAATCAAATCAAAATGACGGCAAATCATATCCCAAACGAATTGAGACAGCATGACAAAGACAAAACAAATAAAAAGAAAATCAACAAGAGCGCCACAAAACTAACGCACTAGCAGTGTGAATCACAACAAAAACGGAGGTATCATCAAGAGCTCCGGAAGGGTTAGCATGAAGGTTTGCAATTATATTGGGGATATTATATTACTGAAAATTACAGTATTTTCGTATCTTTATTGTTTAAATATGTTTTGACACAATGACGTGGGTTGCAGTTGTAAAATCATATTAAAAAGCTTGATAAAATATATTTCTTACTTTAAAGAGTTACTACATGCAAAATGCTAATCTAAATTCTGCAACATTCGAAATCTTTTACATTTTTTGGGTCACTGACATCTATATGAATGACCAGATGGAGACAGTAGTCCTTAAAATAAAGAAAAACAAACAATTTATTAATTATAGTAGAGCACTAGATAAATTGTTTTGCTTTTTATATCCAAAACATTTTAATAAGCACGATTGCATAAAATATTAATATAAATAGTCATATATAAACAAAGTGGTATTGCCAGTGATTGCGTATATACACGGCTCAGGGCCCATGCATAACTGGCAGTTTTAACATGTTCAATAAGGAAAACAAGTTTTATTGAGGAACCATATTTAGCCGAGTTGCGACGAAGCCTTTTGTACCGCCCTAAAAGACTTCTCTTTTTTGAAATATATAATGAAGGTAATAACAGCATTACAGAACAGAGTTATCAAGAGCAAAAGTGCAAGAGCAAAAAAGACAAAACAGGTAGAAAACCACCGGAAATATTGTCGGCCGCAATGGTCCTGACTTGATACAGACAAAAGTAATGGTGGGTTTAATCTGTTTAATGGCGAGCCAAATCTCCCCTTCCCTTGCGGTAGAGTCCTGTTCCAACTCGTTGTAGTCAGTAAAAAAGAAATGATCATCGCAGTATTGAGTAAAAAATGAATCTTGAAAAAGGGATCTTTAAACTGCATCAATCGTGGAATTCTCCACAAATTTGGTTAGAGTGGTTCGTGGCTAGGCTTTCCTTATTATGACCTGACTAACCTGCATGAACAAAGTATTTCCTATCCACCACTTGAGGACGCACCTTGTCAGCTTTGTATCCATGGAGATAATCCCAGTCATGACTCTAATACTCCAAAGCTTTTTTTCGCATTGATGCACCATTCCTTCGAGTTTAAATTTCTTGAAATCATTTATTAGATCATACTTACCCTTCCAGAGCACCTGATGATACCTCAGTTTTTGAAGGGGTTTAAACTGCTAGTGTTTTAGTTTTATGGCGTTCTTGTTTATTTTTGTCTTTGTCATGCTGAATTAATTCGTGTTGGACATGAATTGCCGTAATTTTGGATTTTAGATTTTGAACTTCCCCTTTTCATCATTTTTGCTTCGGTTTTCTTTTGTCGATGTACTATCATAAAACATTTTCCACTCGCATAGTCAAGACGATTGAATTAAGATAACAGAGATAGAAGATAACACCCATAATTGCATAGTGTGTACAAAAAACTACTTCGCTAATCATTTTTATCCGGTCGAATTGTGTTTGAAACGTTATACCAGAGGCTCACATGTGAGCACGTATCGCCCTCCTGGTAGATACAAATCAAATAAGATTTCCCACCGGGATTAACGATTTACCCGAAGTCAGTCATCTGGTAGATTACTGTCAGGCTAAGGCACGGACCATTTGATTTTCGGGGGTGGGGGGAGGGGGGCTGGTATTTTTTAGAGAAAAAATTTCTGGTCCCGATTTTTGCCAAAAAAAAAAAATTCTGACCAGCATCTTGGTTGAAATAAATAATCTGGCGCGGATCCTGTCCAAAAAAAGCCTGGCTCAACAAAATTTCCTAGCATAGTGTACATGAAAAAAAATAATCTGGCCCGCGTAGCATGCGAAAAAAAATTTNCCCCCCCCCCCCCCCCCATGAAAATCAAATGGTCCGTGTCTAAATTGCCTATTTAATATCAGTCTAATGTTTGAAACGGTTATGAAGTATCAATTTAGAACAACTTCCCATAGAGTTCTTTGTTATATTATACTCCCCGGTGGCGACCATTTTCGATTTCAATATACAGCAATTGCCAACATACAACACTATGTCGATGAGCATCCAGTTATCATGGCTACTAAATATCAACTGGATATGTTACACGGATTCCCAGAAAAAATAATTTACAACATTTGCCGATAGGGCCCAGTGTTAAGGTATGAATTGAGGTCGCCTCGGATCTATGATGGATACTAAAATCATACATTTGTTAAAGACTATCCTTGTCAATAACAACTTGATGTATGAAACAGTTTTCAAGGATTAACAATTCACAAATTTTTCCCATAGGGTCATATGTTTAGCTATGTTCTCCGGTGGTGATCATTTTGATCTTAATATCACCATGCCTAGTTAATATCAACTTGATATATCAAAGGATTTTCAAGAATTTTCAGTTTACATTTTCCAATAGGGTCCAATGTTGAACTAAGATCTGCAGTGGTGGCCATCTTGGATTTATGATTTGTATTAAAATCCTACATTATTGCAATGACCATCATGCTAATATGCCTGTTTAATATCAACCTGTGGTATGAAACGGTTTCAAGAAGTAACAACTTAAAACATTGTCCCGTACTGCCCTATGTTAAACAATGTTCCTCCGGGTTGCGGCCATCTTGGATGAGATCTGAACATAATGAACATGTGCAGAAATTGTAGTTCTTGATAATCTGAACTCTTTTGCTATTCAAACTTAACCTAGATCTCAACTCGTTCTTGAAATATAGGACAAAATGCATAAATCTATCAAAAATTTCACAAATAAAGGCAATAACTCCTACATAGGAATTAAGTTTTTCTTCACATTTTCCTGGTGGGCGGATCTTAGTGTACTGAATATTTTTTTCTATTAAAAGTTGACTCTGTTATAATGTTTTATTAAAAAATGAAATATATTAAAGTTTTGAAAATTTTACGGAAAAAATGCAATTACTCAAAGACGGGTTTTCAGATTTTCTTCAAAATTGCAGGGAGTGTAGATCTTACCCTGCTGATCATTTTTGCCCAATCAGATTTTTGCTATCTTACGGTTTTTGACTTATTTGTTAAAGAACATTAAATCGCCCCTATATTCTATGCTATTCTTAATGCCATGTTGCTTGGTCGTTCGACTTATGGAATGCAATTTTGAATGTGTCTATGATGCTTCAGGCCAAATTTTGTTACAATTGGCTAAGCAGTTTCAGATTACATTTTCGAAATTGTTGGGCGGTCAACAGAGAGACAAAGAACGAGGGACACAAACTTATGGCAAAAGCTCGCATGGGCTTTTAAGCCAGGCGAGCTAAAACAGCTAATTTCGGTGGTGGCATTTTGTATATGTTCAAAACTTTATCACAGCTTTGAATAATACGGGACTTTTGAGTCGTGTTCCTTCCGAAAACAAATATATTATTATACGAAAAAAAATCAATACATGAATACCTTGAGAGGGATTCACTAATTAATGAACACTGTTGCGCTAAGGGTGATTTATATTTAATTTCAGTTTGTAGCGCTTCAGATTAATTGTTTTTCGTCAATTAAACTTTAGTTAAATAATTGTCACGTAGGACAAATTATTAGCACACTTCAATTTCATAAATAGTTTGTTTTATATGGCGATACATATTTATTTCAATAGATAAGGAATCCAGTTATCCGTCTTACTGGTATTTGAAGAGTTCCCATTTCGAAAGTCCCGTATTATTGACTTCATTTCAAATGCTTATCATTAATTTGTGTCATCTGAAGAGATCGATACATATTTATGGAAAATATCAAAATAGAAAACAGAGTACTCGTGTACCGATTTAACTATGCCCAAGCGATACTTCAGTCCCAGAGTACTTGATGACATCCTTTAAAGATGTGACCTTCTTTTATTAAAAAGAGAATTTAATCTTGAACTGAAAAATGATATTAATTTAGGGAGTGTGAGCTTCAGTTTTTCTGAATCATTCAGTATCATTGGGTTTATATTTTCAAACAGGTTAAAATGTTTTTGCGAATTGATTATTTTTTTCTTCGTCACTGTTCACTAAATTAGGCAATTTACAGAGTTTAATTTAAGACACACCATTTGGAGCTAATAGAAAGTTTAAAAAAAATCTAGAGAAAAGGATTTTCCGCCAAAAACTTTCACGTTTTTAAAAAAAATGCCTGTGTTGTTCTATTTGCATATAAACGATGTACTTTCTCTTTAAAATCAAAGATTTAAAGAATAATTGAATCGGATCTACACCAGTGATTAGAACCGATACATCAAACTCGTCTTCCTATTTGTCGACAATTTTTCCGGTGGTTTCTACCTGATTTGTCTTTTTATTCTCATGGACTTCGGCTCTTGACAACTTTGTTAGGTAATTTTGTTATTACCCCCATTGACCTTTTGTGTGATACATGGATGAATATGAATGTCTGAAATCTAGCCAATATGACAAATGTAATGAATTTGACTACATTATTGTGAACTTTCCCTTTCCTAACAGCATTATACCTACCCCTTCAGGAAGTGTAAAAGCAGATACAATGAACAAGCTATCTTGATGTAACAACGGTAGTAGAATCCGGAAGCATCAAAGCACAAGATTACAAAAATCAAAGTCCAGAGACAATGCAAAAACGATAACACCAGACGACAGAAGATTTTAGACACTACACATCCACAAATCACACGGACACCACAAACACACCGCTCAAAACTAAAGCACTTACAGTGACTGTGTTCTCCTAAAACAGAGTTACGAAACGTAATTAAAAAAAAGTACATTGTAATTTCTTTTTTTGTAGAAAGACATTATTTTAAACGACCTCTATTTCCATTGGATAGTACTTGTTTCTCAAATATAAGACAAAAACAAACTTAATATTGTTTCAGGGCGATAATTCTATTTTGGATCCTCTCTGGGTTACTGTCAGTAACCTGTAGCGTTTTGTGTCTAGTAAAACGGATTTATCTCAGGTCATCAAGTTTGCATAAGCTTTGATCAGTTTATTTTTGTATACCTCATAAAGAGACATGGCTAGGTAGACATGAAATGAAAACTAAATATAAAGGTATTGGTTAATTAATACCCTTCAGGGGTTTTCCGGAATAAAAAAAGTACCTTCCTCTTCAAGATTTAAAACGGATGTTTGATGACGGCGCAGACGTGGTAATGGAAGCTTTTATCCAGCTAAATGATACACGTCTTGTCTATTCTTATAAAAAGAACAACTAGTATGCATAGGTCGAACTATACCTGTCTAAAGTTATTGTTTCATAACCAAAAGTAAGGCGCGCCTCCTTCAGCAAAAAACTTGAAAGCTTTGAAATGCGTCATTTGGAACTGACTTCCAGTAAACTTTTTCCCGACTAATGGCTTCTCCGACCAATAAGAATTAAAATTGGGTTATCATTTTAAATTTAACGAATCATAAATCCATATCCGAAAACAAAACATCCACAAAATGGAGATAATTTGAAAAAAAAACAATTATGAGGTCCTTTTGAACCATTTGAGGTCGGTGAACTTGTGACAGATTTTTAGAAAATAAATTGATATTGAAATGCAATTTATCATTTTTCTAAGACTATCGTTGAAAGTAGTAGATTGCAAAGTAAAAGCATTAAGAGGAAAAGTATGATGAATCGACATTTCATAAAGCTTTATCTGATTTTACAGAACTACTTTTCACGGGAAAATTATTAAGATTCCAGCCCGTCACTTGTCAACAGTATTTCTTATTTGTACAATATAATGAAATCAACTGTTCTTATGCAACTTCGGTATTTTTGCATTTAAGCTCACCTGACCGAAAGGAGGAATTGCCATCAATTGGGGTCCACCGTCCGTCCGTTAAACTTTTACATTTTTATCAACTCCTTTGAAACCAATAAAGATAATTCGACCAAACTTTACAAGAATGACGTATGGAAGGTCCTTGACAAAAATTGCACATTTCGTTTTGATCCGATAACAAACATGACCATCAACGCGGACATTTGACCTTATGGGAAAAATCACATGTCATCTTCTCCTATGAAACCACTCAAGCAATTAAATGATGATGTAGTGCATGTCATTAACAAAGATTATTTATTTTGTTCCGATCCGATAAAAAACATGGCTACCAGCAGTCAACATAGTTTTAACATATTTTTTGTACCCTATGAGAAAAAAGCATTTTTACCTTCTCCTCTGGAACGAAAAAAGCAAATTCAAGCAAAACTTTACAGGAATGACGTAACGAAGGTCCCTTCCAAGATTGCTTATTTCGTTCCGACCAAAAAAAAATATATATAAAAACATAACTTTGAGTGCGGAACTGCAGTTTAACCCTATGGGGGAAATAACTAAATAGCGAAGTTACTGTGAATTTACTTTCTGCATATGCGCATTTCGACAACTTATGTCTCATCAGTGCAGATAAAATCTAAACGTTTGGAAGACCATAAATCACAGTTTCATCTTTTCCTCTGAAACCGCCGAATCAAATTCAACCAATCTTTACAGGAGACGTATGTCATTTTCTTAACAAAGATTGCTCATTTCAATCCGATCCGTTGAAAAAAAAAAATTGCCGCCAGCGGGAAACATAGCTTTAATATTGGACCATATGGGAAATTAAACATATTCGCCATCTACTATAAACTAATTGAAGTAAACTGAATCAAACTGAATTTGAATGATATATGGAAGGTCCTGTACCAAGATAAATCATTTTGGTCAGATCTGACATAGAACATAATTTAACTTTGGATCCTAAGTGAAAATCACATTTTGATAATGATGACCTTCTCTGAAACCACTGAAGCCAATTCAACTAAACTATAGCTAATCATTACATTTTAAACCCTAAGGGGAAAACATCATTTTTGGTCAAACGCATAGACATGGCTTATATTAGAAACATTTTGTCAGGTGGGCGATTCAGGCACATTCAGTGAGCCTCTAGTTCTTTTCTTTGAGGAATCGAGTATAATTTGCCTATGCTTATATAAAATACATTCACTGGAATTTGTTATTCCTTTCTTTTTAGCCAAAGTTCAGTTTTTTTTTATATATTGCAATTGTTTAAATTTTTATTTCCCGCCAAACAAAGATACCCTCTTTCACGTGTACGTCTGAAAAATTCCGACATTTAACAAGCGATCGAAATACATATTGTTTTCAGACTTGACATGTTTGTTGGTCACCACAAAACTCATGGCATTTCCGATGTCGGATTCAGAGGTCACAGTGGTTCTGGAGCTATTCCTTTTGAAATTTTGTTCACATTGGGGTTCCGAGAAATAGCTTGCGAACGAAAATACAAAACGTCTTCAAACCAAACTTGATTCTGAGGGTCAAGTGGAAGTAGGCCTTTGAAACTGAAATATTTCTAAGTTGTGGGCTTTCCGACTTAACAATATTATATCAATTAAAATTTTATATTTGGTTCAAGAGAGAGAGAGAGAGAGAGAGAGCTCTCTCTCTCTCTCTCTCTCTCTCTCTCTCTCTCTTAGGTGTTGAGGTTATAAAGTTTTAATTTTTTTTAAATAGAAATATAGATATTGATTGATTGATTACTAGAGTTTTGAGCAATATTTCAGCTTTATCAGGACGAGAGCAAGTTAATAAAAACCAAAAATTATATTGTTCAAGAAGAGAGTAATAAACATGGAAGGGACAACTGGGACAGAATATTGAGCCCTTTGTTCGTGCTCTTAAAAGATAAATATAGACGGGGTCTTTATTCTGCATGGGGCGTGGCGTTTCTCCATACAGTTTGACTACAATGATTCCCTATTATGACCTGATTACCCCGCAAAGACAGGGCATTCTCCTATCCATCATCCAGAAACACACCCGGCAGCTCTGTAGCCAGAGCCGCTTAAAGCAGATTCAGGTGCCGAGCTCATTTAAGAATAGATGTATAAAAATAATAATACGTGGCGTGATATCATATACTGAATGAAAATTAACCAATCCTTAATTAATTGGCTTTTTACTATGCTTATTAGAAATCACTTATTCACAACATGTTTTGACTAAATGTTTATATTAATTGACATTTAAGTTTGAAAAGAATATTATAGATACTGAATTCACATTGCTGCGTAGACCAAAGACAATATCTTTTTCCACGAATGGTATTGAATTCTAATGTATGTATTCAGTTGGAAAACTTATTAGGAACTTGGCGTGTCATTCGTACTTGTGTATTATCGGCAAGGTATATCCCCCTGATTATTAGTGATACATTGACCAGATTAGTTCGAACCCTTTAAGTGTAGAACACAAATATTGTAAATTTGCTAGTTGATATAATATACCTCAAATAATAAAAAAAAAAGAATTTAGAATAAATATATTTAAAAAAAAAACAAACTGTATTTCATTATCTTAACTGTATTCATCATTATTAATCATTGTTCATTTTTGTTCATTATGTCGCCCCAGACGTAGTCGTAACGACATATTGTTTTTGGTCCGTTTCTTTGTTATTATTATTTTTCATTATTCTTTCTTTCTTCCAAGAATTTTTGTCCATCTATTTTCTCGAAGATGCCTGGACAGAATTCATTCATACTTGGCACAAAGTTTGATCACGATAAGAAGATGTGCATGCACCGACAAAAAGTTTTAAAATGGCTGCTGTTTTCAAGATGGCCGCTAAATTACGTGAAAAATTCAACTTTGTCGGAATTCAATTGATTTCTAGGTAGATTTTGATGCTGCGATGAAGATGGAACCATCGAATTGGCTGCCAGGGGCGACTTTAGCTAATGCTTGCAATTGCAAATCTAGTTTGTTTTGTTTTTGTAATGCTGTCTCGATTCGTGTTTGGTATAAATTACTGTGATTTTGGAATTCCCCTCTCATCGTTTTGGCTTCGGTATTTGTTTGCCGATTTATTAAAAGCAATAAAACCGAAAGCATTGAATGAAGAGAGGAATATACAGAAACATTCATGCTGAAAACAATTACACTGTGGACAACAAACCAGATATGGGATGTATTATAAGTTATAATAGGGGATGAAAAAATTTCACATAAGGCGCGTTCGATTTAAGCTCCAACAGTTGTGTACTATTAGGCGCATATCGTTACCAATAAAATCCCATGTATATGATTTGAGAATAAATAAAGTTAAATTCTCATGATCTCTAATAAGGTGGTAGTTGAAGTCAACCAATAACAACTAATATGACGGAAAGCAGAAAAAATGAATTCAGTTTAAGGAGGAAGACCTAGGTTAAGGGAAATAGCTCTTAAAATCACTTGTATGTTTACTTATATCGTTTTCATAAATATATCCTAAACTTCCGAGTTACAAAGATGATTTTATTTTTTTTCACATAAATGCTTAAAAATGACCAATGAAACTAATTGTTTCAAACGCTTTCCTGATTTAAAGAGTTAGCTCCCTTAACATTGGTCAACTACCTTAACAATATAGAACTGTTTAGCTATGAAGTTTAAGTACCACTTGCTTGGTGTAATTATAGATCCAAAAATGAATTAAATCAGAAAAGCAGTATTGTTGTTATCTAAAGTAAAGATGATTCTTTACCAAAGCCTTTGACAAGGGTTGGCCTTGATTTTCCTCACCATTCTTTCAGATTAGGCTCCCATTGCTAACGGAAATATTCTGACAAGCACTACTTGATCCATCGTTCTAAATTGTGTTTGTGCAATTCCCTTTTTGCTCAATACAGAGGACTTCTAGTTAATGAAGTACACGTATTCGGTTTTACTCGTATGTGAATTATAGTTAAGTAAACTATGATAGAGTAGGATTTAGTGCTCCAAAAGCATTTTTAACCATGTCGGTCTAGCTTTCCCGAATTCCTACCAATTATGTTTTTTGTTTTTGTTTTGTTTTTATTTATGGGTTTTTTGTTCAGGTCTATGCCGAATTGACCTACTAATTATATTTTGAGTCATTTTGTCTTTCCTGGTTTTTTTTCTTTCTCAGTTTAGGACTAAGATTTCTTATCACAGTCTAATTCTAATGGTCGGTTTACGTTTAAATATTTCTGTAATCACCAATTTGGAAGAAAAACTTAAAACAAAAATTGAAAAGCATGGTAAAATTAAAATAAAAGAACTGCAATGATTACATTTTACGCATGAATGGAGGTGAAAGCCCAAGAACTTAAAACATAAGTAGCATTTCCAAATTTACTAGCGTATTCTGTACTGCTAAATTAGTCAGATTTTATCTTTTTGTCCCATCAGAAAAAAAATGTCAAATTTATTTAATTCAACAGAACTGATAGAAAATTCGAAAAATGTTTAAAAGAAAAGAAAGAAAAAGAACGTTCATACATTTGAGGACTAACGGAGATCTTCAACGGAGACATTGACTCAGTGGAAATAACTAAATAAATACCTAAGTTTCATCATCAACATGATCATCATCCTTCGATCAGGTCATTATCCGTTCTAACAACCCAGAGTTTTTGCTAAAAACAAACATACAATCTGATTTCAGTGGTAAGAATATCTTACCTGAGTTTTGATTTCCATAGCTATAGACATGTCATCCTGCAAAAATCTGTTTGAATATGGTTTCGGAATTACTGTTAACAATGAAGAGATATTGAGTAAATGCACATGAGACAAAATCTCTACAAATACATGATAAAATCAAGCAATAGAAAAACGCTTTTATTGTTGTTCTTCATCTTGAAGCCACAATGAAGCTTTTAAAAATGAGCTATGCTCATACATCTTAGTAAATTCAAGACGACTCCTAGCACTGGTTTGAGCGGAATTCATTGCTTAATATCGAGCCACGTTACACCCATGTATCCCTTTCGTCATGGATGCGGGGTTGTCAAAAATCATAAAATTAACTGGCAAAGTGTTCTTACAATAGCTGTCATGCGTTGCCCGACAAAGAGAGTCATAGAAGACAAGCACAAGCACGTGTTTTTACGCTATCATTTGATCACTGTAAGCCCACTGTTTGAGTTGTGGTCCTTTTATCTGTCCTTAAGAGATATGGAGTGATGTGCTTGCCTGCTGATTGTACGTCTAAACTCTGTTTTACTTTCTACAGATAATGGATTTTGCATTCTACTGATTGCATTGCTGTATATTTCGGCTCAAAATTTTGCATGACCATGTAAAAATACCGTACACTTCTAAATTCGGTAGTTATTGATTAATAAATCGTATACTTTGAGGAAAAACATCTTTTTCGAAATCTCTATTTTATTTAAATGAGAAATATTTACCGTGAGCGATTGTCATCGAGAATGGTCTAATCTGACATGGGTAGTGTCACCTTATACCTGTTGACAGGTGATCGAGTATTAACCAAATGTATCTTGCCCATCGATTTCCTAATCACCATTTCAGTTCTAATGCCAAAGACTGTTCAACCAAAGATACACACAATTAGATGGCAAAAAACAATACAAACCCGAAGACGCTCTATAATTTCATTTTTAAAAACTTCTATGTAGAAAGACGTTAACGTAGTAAATGACCCCAATTTCCATTTGATAGTACTTGTTTCCCTTAAATTAAAACAATAACAGATTAAGCATTGCTTGAGGGAGATAATTCTTTTTTTTTTAATCCTGTTTTGGTTTTTGTCAAGAACCTGTAGCATTTTGTGTGTGGTAAAACGGATTTATCTCAGGTCATCAATTTTGCATAAGCTTAGATCAGTTTATTTTTGTATACCATATGAATAGACATTTCTAGGTAGAAATGACAAGAAAACTAAATATATAGGTATTGGTTAATTAGTAACCTTCAGCAGTTTTCCGGAGTAAAAAAAGTACTTTCCGCTTCAATTATACTGAAGATTTAAAACGGATGTTTGATGAAGACACAGACGTGGTAATGAAAGCTTTTATCCAGCTAAATGATATACGTCTTGTCTATTCTAATAGAAAGAACAACTAATATGCATGGGTCGAACTATACGTGTCAAAATGTAAGAACCGTATCCTTCAGCAAAAAATTTGAAAGCTTTGAAATGGGTCATTTGGAACTGACTTCCAGCAAGCAAATTTTTAACTGACTAATGGCTTCTCCGACCAATTAGAAATAAAACTGGGTTATCATTATAAAGAAACAATTCGCCTTTTCAGAAACTGAGGAATTGTGAGAACCGTGATTGTATTTCAAATTTTGATGTACGAACAATCAATTTTCAGCCAATGACGTTACGTTATTTAATTTCTTGGCCAATCAAAACATTTTGGTGTACGCTCTACCCACAATGCTTTAGTTTCTGAAACGGCGAATTAATAAAGTCGCCTGACAAAATATCTATATAATGGAGATAATGTAAGTTCACACTGTGAGTGCCTTGGTTTTGAATGTGCTGTTTTTCATTTCTGTGCTTTGTAGCCTCCTAACACCATTGTTTTCTGTGTTCTTGTTTTTGCCATGTCTTTGGACTTCGATTTTTGTAAATACCACTCCTTTGCTCTCCCTTCGGTATTCTACTGTCGTTGTTTGAAAAAAAAATACAATAGTGTTTTTTACCATTTAGGTTGGTGAACTTGTGACAAATAATTAGCAAATGAATTGATATTGAAATGCAATTTATCATTTTTCGTTGAAAGTAGTAGATCGCAAAGTAAAAGCATTAAGAAGAAACGTATGATGAATCGACATTTCATAAAGCTTTATCTGATTTTAGAGAACTACTTTTCACTGGAAAAATAGAAAACGCACTGATATGAGACTCCAGCCCGTTGTTTGTCAACTGCTTTTCTTATTTCTACAGCATAACGAAATTAACTGTTTTTTAAGCAACTTCCGTTTTTTGCATTTAAGCTCACCTGACAGAAAGGGTCGGTGTGAGCTATTGCCATCCCTTGGCGTCCGTCGTCCGTCCGTTAAACTTTTACATTTTCATCAACTCCTATGGAACCAATAAAGCTTATTCAACCAAACTTTACACCACTGATGTAAAGATTGTACATTTCGTTTAGATCCGATAATAAACATGGCCACAAGCGCGGAAAATTGGACCCTATGGGAAAAATCACATTTCATCTTCTCCTATGAAACCACCCTAGCAGTTTCAAACGAACTTTACAGGATGATGTATTGCATGTCCTTTACAAAGATTGCTTATTTTGTTCCGATCCGATAAAAACATGGCTCCTGCAGGCAACATAGTTTTAACATTGGACCCTATGATAAGTTAGCATTTTCATCTTCTCCTCTGGAACCAATCGAGCAAATTCAAGCAAACTTTACAGGAATGACGTATGGGAGGTCCTTTACAAAGATTATTCATTTTGCTCCGATTAGATAAAAAAACATCGCCGCCAGCTTCGAACATAGTTTAAACACTGGACCATATGGAAAAATCATATTTTCATCTTCCTCTATGAAACTACTGAAGCAAATGTTACCTAACTTTGAAGGAATGATGTATGGAAGTTCCTTTACAATACTGCTTATTTCGTTCTAGTCCGACAAAAATTATGGCCGCCAGCGCAGAACTTAAGTTTAACCCTATGGGAAAAATCATCCCATTTTCATCTTCTCCTCTGAGACCACAGAAGCAAATTAGACCAATCTTTACAGGAATGACGTATGTCATGTCCTTTACAAAGATTGCTCATTTCGTTCCAGTCAGATAAAAAAAAACATTGCCGCCAGCGGGAAACATAGTTTTAAAATAGATCCTTTTGGAAATTAAACATTTTCGCCAATTATGAACTTATTGAAACAAATTTAACCAAATAGAATTGGAATGATTTATGGAAGGTCCTTTACCAAGATTGCTCATTTCGGTCAGATCAGAAAAAATTGTTGCCGCTAGCACAGAACATAATTTAACATTGGACCCTAAGAGAAAATTACATTTTGATGTTGGTGATATTCTCTGAAACCACTTGAGCAAATTTAAACCAAACCATAGCTGAACATCAAACCCTCAGAGAAAAACATAAATTTTGGTCATTAGCACAGACATGGCTTATATTAGTAGCGTTTTGTCAGGCGAGCGATTCAGGCTCAGTCCCTGGGCCTCTAAATATTTTCTTTGATTTAAATTAGAATCGGTATGATTTTCCTTTGCTTATAAAAAATTATATTTACTGGAATTTGTTATTTCATTCTTTTTAGCCAAAGTCCGTTTTTTATATATTGCAATCGTTCCAAGTTTTTATTTCTCGGCACACTAAAGAACGTCAGATTACCGAAGGAACAACAAAGGAGTGGCAGTTACAAAAAATCGAAGTCCAAAGACATGACCAAAACGAGAACACAGAAAACAATGACGCTAGAGAGCTACAAAGCACAGAAATAAAAAAAAAACAAAACAGTCAAACCCAAGGCACTCACAGAGTGAGCTCCCGTGAAACCAGGATTGACATCAGGTGCTACGGAAGGGTAAGCTAGTCCGAACTGGCGAGATATAATATGTGTTACCCTCTGCCGTGTTTCCGTCCGAATGATCATTACTGATAACAAGTGACCGAAAACATACTTTTTTTCAGACCTAATATGTTAGTTGGTCACCACAAAACTCACTGCATCTTCAATGTCGGATGAAGAGGTCACAGTGGTTCTAAAATTATTCCTTTTGAAATTTTGCAAACATTCGGTTTGAGCAATAGCTTGCGAACGAAAATAAAAACTGTCTTCAAACTTGATTTTGATGTTCAAGTGGAGGTAGGCCCTTGAAACCTAAATATTATGATCTTTCTTGTCCTCAAAATGGTTTTTAAGTTGATTATTTCCTAACTCAATTCAAATTTTATATTTGGTTCAGAGAGAGAGAGATAGAGAGAGAGAGAGAGAGAGAGAGAGAGAGAGAGAGAGAATGGTGTTGAGGTTAGAAACCTTTCATTTTTCATAAAAATATAAATATTGATTGATTGATTATTTAGAGTTGTACGTCCAGTGAGCAGTATTTCAGATATATCAAGACGAGAACAATTTGATAAAAAACGAAAAATTATATTGTTCAAGAAGAAAGTAATAAAGATCGAACATCGAGTTTTGATTGTCATGGGAAAACAGGAGGAATGGGTAGGGGCAGGTAATTTAGCTTTCTAAACGTGCTCTTCAACAAGAATTATGGAACGGGTCTTTATACTGCATGGGGCGTGACGTTGCTCCATACAGTTTGACTACAATGGTTCACGGTCAGGCTTTCCGTAATATGACTACCCCGCATAGACAAGGCATTCCCCTATCCACTGCCCGGAAGCGGCAGCTAGTCGGGAGCCTCTGAAAACCGAATCAGGTGCCATGAACATTTAAATAGATATATGAAATAATAATACGTGGTGGGATATCATTAATAAATATTACTAGAATTTGTTTTTATTATTTTTTTTAAACTGAATGAAAATTAACCAATCCGTATTAAATTGAGTTTTTTCATTTACTATGTTTATTAAACATTCACTCATTCACAACATGTTTTCACTTAATGTTGATATTAATTGACATTTAAGTTTGAAAAGAATATTATAGATATTTAATTCAAATTACTGCTAAGACCAACGATATATTGAATGTTAATTATTGAATTTTAATAATTGTATTGAATGTTAATGTATGTTTTCATTTGAAAAACGTATTAGGACTTTAGCTGGTCATTCGTACTTGTGTATTATTGGCAAAGCATATCCCCCCGATTATTAGTGATAAATTGTCCAGATTAGTTTGAACCCTTTTAATGTAGAACACAAATATTATTAATTTGCTAACTGATATAAAAACACTCAAACAATAAAAAAGACATTTAAAAAAAATATATTTACAAAAAAAAATCCATATTTAAAAGCAATAAAACCGAACGCATGAAATACTTAGATGAATATACAGAAACATTGATGTTGAAAACAAGTACAGCGTAAACAACGTACCAGCTATATATATATATATATATATATATATATATATT
>MJUU01073012.1:89639-112943 GCA_002080025.1 Modiolus philippinarum
AAATNCCTTGAATTGTATTTAAAAATATGTTGTTGCCAACCTCAGTAAGATGCACACCATCGTCTTTATAAAGAGTTGCAGATCGCAACTCGGGATACCTGATATAATAGCCTCCCTTCTTCAAAACATATGAGGCAATGGCATTATTTACCCTGTAACGTGTTTTCTCCATGGCTTTATTGTTTTTAGAATAACGCCATTTGAAGCGGGGCAAAATTTGGGACCATGCTATTTTTGTTTCAGGAAGATAGCGAGTTAAAATTCGAACTATAAGTTTCAACTGATGAATTAAACAACACCCATTTTTATTGCCAATATCATTACCAGATATGTGTAAAATCAGGATTTTTGGTGGATCTTCTAGTTCTGTCATAATTCTAATTTGACCCCTCAACTGATCAAGAACCATGCCACTCTTTCCTTGCCACCAAACATTATAATTCAATCTTTGGAGACCAAGGTGTATACCACCAGGGCGTCGTCTTGATGCGATAAAAGCATTTTTTATCAATGAGGATCCAACAATCCAAATGTATTCCAATCTACCTATTAAACACAATTTAAAACCCATTAACTAATTTCGGATTGGTTCTTATGTAAGTTTTATATGCATTCGACTTCCATCGTCCCAATCTCATAATTTCTGAATCTTTTATCCCATCTATAGATAAATTCGTTGCCCGACCTATTCTAAACGAATGGGAACTGAAGCCTTTATTTTGAAATCCTGCTCTAGCTAGCGACTTTTGTAATACGGCCAATAATTGATATCGAGTTAACGGGCGACCATCTAAATGGCAAAACAGTGGCCCCGATATTCTCGGTCTGATAGTAAGAAACGCATGAATTAACTTACACGGACATATTTCAGTATAAAATTCCGGCTGCAATATAATTGAGGTTCCGGCCCCAAACTGATCAGTTTTTGAGGATGGAACTTTAACTATCAACACCCCCGATGAAAATGAAACATCAGATATAGAAATTATGTGCCTTTTTATCCCATTACTAACGGCAACTTCACCTACCCTCAGAAGCCCGTGATATGCAAGAGAAAAAACTGCCTTGAACAGCGACGCCTCATATTGAGAATTGCATACAAAATCTAGAAATTTTATTATCAAACTTAGCAAATCTCTAGTTATCGGTAAACGATTATCCTTTGTGCTAATTCGGGTACGTTTAATTCCTTCCAACACTTTCCTCACAACAAATTTTTGACACGTATCTTCAAGTTGATTTATCTTGCTAAAGAAACTAAGACCGGATAAAAGAATACGAAAACTGATGTTGAAATAGATAAGCAATGAAATTACACAAATCATATAATGGAATGGGCCAATTGTCTGGTAAATTATATGCGTTCCTGAATTTTCGAAAAAGTAACAACCCTCTTTCATATGTTTTGGTTGTGTTGGGTGCTACCGAATTTATCAGCAAAGAGTCAATTATATGCTGTAAATCAGTGTCCAAAATGCTTCTGGTATGTTGACTGGGTCCCTGTTCACATTCGGAGCAAGGGAACGAAACCGGGACATCTGAAACCGAGAGATGGAGTCAGCAATTTCATTTTTTAAACTAGGAACATATTCAGCTTTGAACTGTACATTATGCTGCATTGTTAACAAAACGAAAGGCCGAAAAAGTTTCATAATAAATTTTTCCCTTGATGACCGTTTATTTAAAATACTTACTAGTGCTATGTTATCAATGTGAAACAAATTTTTTGTACCGGTAAAATCAGCTGCCCACAAGAACATAGCCAATACAACAGGGACTAATTCTAAAAATGTCATATTTTTTATCAGCGGCAAGCTTTTCCATGATTTTGGCCATTGTAACTGTGCCCAATTTGGGGCAAAGTAAACGCCGCAACCCAAATCAGGGTTTCCAGAACTATCACTATGTAAGTGTATTGTTTGGTTAGATGTCCACTCTTTTCCGGGAAAAAATATTGATCATTAAAACTATGAAGAAATCGTAGCCAAAGTATAATATCCTGTTTAACTTCATAATTCAAACGAATCTTATGGAAAGGTTTTCTAGCCCCAGAAAACAAGTCATAAAACCTACGTAAAATGCTCTAGATGATGGAATTGCTCTGGCGCAAAATGACATTAAACCTACTACCGCTTCTAACCGTTTCAATGTTACCTGTTTTTGCAAGAGTAAAAGTTCTAGCTCTGATTCTAATTTGTCCCGCTTTTCCTGGGGAATTACAGTCTAAACACAGTTACCGTAACCAGTGTTACTAGTAGTCTTTCTAATACTCTGCTGGACTTGCTACTACACTGCTTGATTGGTCATTATTTTACTTTGTACCACTGTCATTGGCATTTAATTTCTTTTCAAACTCATTTAGTAATGCATCATATACCACATAATCTTTTTGTTTGTCATTTTATCTAATCAAAGACCAATTACCCTTTGTTGTATCGTTAAGTTGGTCGTAGAGATTGCCCAAAGGAATTGAGAACCAGTTATATTTGTTTGGAAAACAATAACGTTTGATCACTTGAATATTGTTTGAAACAACGGCAGTAGAATACCGAAGGAACAAAGCGGTGAAATTTACAAAAATCGAAGTCCAAAGGCATGGCTAAAACGAGAACACGGAAAACAACGACGCCAGACACAACACAACGACAGTAGACAGACAAAAAGCACAGAAATAGAATTCACAACATCCAAAACAAAGCACTCACAGTGTGAACTCCAGTGAAACTGAGAGTGACATTAGGTGCTCCGGAAGGGTTAGCATGTCCTGCTCTATTAACAGCACCCATCACACTGTGAGAAAATGTCAAAGTCGGTAGTCAAATCCGGGAAGACGTGAATCTAGCTGAAAATGTCCACTTTCATTTGGGATACTGACACGTCATATCTTTCGGTGATGTTATGGTGACGGCCATAGAATTTCTTGAGGGATGAAATTAACATTAGTTGAACAAATCCCTGACTAAGCAGCTTTTGGGACAGTGTTTTTGCTCTGTTCAAAAAATCACTGTACAAACTACACGCTCGACAGTAACGAATCAACTGTGAAATATACACTCCATAGGCTGAAGAGGTAGGTATATTGCTGCTAAGAAAGGGAAAGTTCACAATTGGGAAATTAAAATTATCACGCTTATCTTCAAACGTCCATCTTCATCAATATACAGTAACAGATCTATAGGTACGAAGCTGAAGTAGGCGTTTCAGTTGTTTCTTTAATTTCAAGCTCATTGGGACAGATCTGATGTAAATACTCCTTAAATTTAGGATTATTAAGAGAGAATACATCATCAGAAATGATTTATAACTGATTGTATAAAAGTGTTCATAAAAACGTTAATATTAAATGGACGTATATATATGTAGTTACAAAACAAACCTGTGAAATAACTTCATAGCTATACAAATAATCTAACCTTTAGATTCCAACTTTTACGAGCACACCTCCTCCGGGTATATTGGGTAGTTTTGGGTTCTGACAAAAAGGGTGTTTGTCATATTTTTGTTTACAATGTATATGTCATTTCAACTTTATTCTGAAGGAGTTTATTAAATTCAGTCGCTAATGGGATTGTGCATCTTTATTGGGGTATATCAGTGATCTGTCATTTAAGTATCTATAGATTGAAATCTCTGTAAGTATTGCACAGTAGAAAATTAACATGATGACTTTCAAAAAGCTAAAGGTATAAAGTTTTCAATGGTATTGCAAAGATCCATAAAAAAGTCTACAATGGGGTTGCAAATTTACGCATAAGTAGTCTGAAATGTGGTCGGGGTTCAAATGACCAATCGAAACATTGTTATTTGTATTCTTCCTAATTGTCAAATTTCGACACATTTCTTATCCTACAGCTTCATGTTACAAACAACTGAATTGATTAACAAAGCAAATTGTTCACTTCTTGATTGGATTAAATGACAAACAAGCAGATTATCAGGTAGTCAGTGCGTTACTAAATGAAATTGAAAAGGAATTTATCACCTATAAGGGGAGTTCAAAGCAAAATAATGACCAATCAAGCAGTGTAGAAGTAAATCCAACAGAGTAGTAGATAGATTAGTAGTAATACTGGTTACGGTAACTGTGTTTAGACTGTAATACCATTAGCAGCTCTGTGTCAATAATAAAACCCAAAAAGGGCAACAAAGTTGTAGGTCCCATTGTTTTGTCATGTGCTATTGGTACTCCGATCTCATCACATATACCTTGAAAAACATTCATTAAGTATCTGCAATTATCCGTTTCTTCACCTCCCATGAAAATAAAATCATCCAGATAATGATCCAGCGAATTCGAACCTGTTCTAAATTTAACCGCCCATTCAAGGAATGTTGAAAATTTTTCAAACAAATTGCACGAAATAGCTAGACCAAAAGGGAGACACTTATTAATAAAAAAAAACTTCCATTAAATTTCATACCCATTAAATCAAAATCAGCTGGATTAATTGGGAGTAATCGAAATGCCGATTTAATGTCCATTTTTCCGAGCTTGGCTCCTTTGCCAAGTTCATATATTTTTTCTAAAATGCTATCAAAAGATGAATAAGTAACAGTACAATTTTCTTGACTAATAAATGAATTTACACTGTTACCTTCTGGATGGGATAAATGTGTAATTAATCGCCAAGAACCATTTTGTTTTTCAACCAGGCCTATTGGGGAAATACGTAATGTTGATATAGGTAAATTAGCAAAAGGGCCCAAAATTCTTCCCTTATTAATTTCATCATAAATTATTTTTAAAGTCTCCATTTTTAGTTCTTCGGCAGATATTAAGTTATCCGATAACGAGTGTTTCCTTGGACCAACATATTGAAGTTTAAAACCCTCAGAAAAACCTTGAAAAAAGTTCATATGCAGTTTTACGATCTGGATAATGCTCCAATAAGCTTTTTAACTCATCAATGCGTATAGGGGAATGTCCTAGGTCCCACAACTGGGAAAGAAGTTCTTTGTCTGTAATACCTCTGTGGTGGTCTAAATGAAAAGCTAATCTTGGACGATTTATTGTATTTGACTGGGAACTACTTGTAACAGCTAACCTGGAGACAAAATGTGAATTTTGCCCTTTGTACGGATTACTCAATTGACAGCTCAACAGAGGATGACCACCATTGCAAGATAAACAAGCATGTGCATAAGAGCATGGAGTTTTATGACACTGACCCTGATAATTAAAGGCATAGCACTTTTTCTTGATACGGCTTGATAATGAACTTTCACTATCATTGTGATTTTGTATTGACATGTAAAGAATCAACAGTAGACCAAGAACTGGTAGGATTTAACGCTTTTCGTAACCTATACTGTTCATCATACATCTTCCAGCCGATGCCAGGGACCCGACTAGCCCCTAGACGAACGACTGACATATATTTAAGCAGCTCCTGAAATCGAGACGTATGCAAAGCACAAAAAATACTTGTAAAAATTATAAATGCCGTTGTCCATTGATCAATTGTGGATATCTTGTTTTGATTATAGCTTTGGTGAACAACAAGATTTCCATTTTCAATTGCTAATCTTTGTGGCTGGTGTTGTCTTGAACAAATTATTTAATAAAACACCTAAATCAATAAATTAACACCTTTGAATTTTTTCTTTTATGTTTTGAGGTACATTATAACCTATGTCAAAGTAAACACTATTTATCTGAGAAGGTTCATTATCATTTAAAGTTGAAAATAAAATATGACCTAGGGTAGCCTGGCTAGCTGATGTCACATTTAGTGCCGGCGAATGACCTTCAGTATCAACCATCAAAGATGCTTCTCCAGTTACAGGTTTAGACATAGGCAGTGTCACAGGTTCAGTACTTGGTATTGGCATAGGCATTGTCACATGTATAGCACTTGGTATTGACATAGGCATTGTCACAGGCGCATGTGTAGATATTGGCACTGACATTGGCATTGCAAAAGGTGAAGGCACTGTGATTGGAATAGGCATTGTCATGGACATAGCCATTGTCCTTGACATAGGCATTGTCCCTGGCGACATAGGCATCGTCATATGTGAAGGTATTGTCATATGTGTAGGCATTGCCATTGCCATGTGTGACGACATTGGCATTGTCATATGTGAATGTATAGTCATTGGCATAGTGCTAGGCATTGGTCCATGGATTGTTGATGAAATTATCGCATAAGTCATCGTAGTACAGTTCTAGTTGTACATGTAGCTGACGTACTGGCAGTCGATGTACCACTCCTACAGCAGTCTATTATCTGTTGGGCCTTCCTCTTCCGATTCGACCGACGATACATGTCTGTTCTGAAATTAAATTATTTGATTTGTAACGACTTGCTAAATCATACAGTTTATTTCGACGAAAACTTATGACAATGTGTATTACCGCATAACACATTTCACACCAGGTGGCGCTATTCTAATCAGCCAATACTAAAATGGCGTGACATTTGTAGGCTGTGGCCGACCCTACTACACAGCAGTAACAATCTCCTGGTCTTTATCTCCGCGGTTGTGTGTGTATGTAGTGATAGAAAGCAAGGAATTCTGCGAATTAAAACAACAATATCGATATTACAGTAAATTTAGTTTCTGCAGAAGGCATTTTCGACTACTTCTCGTCAAACGAACAAGTTTCAATCGAAGTCCATATTATATTCATCTGAAATCAATCAAAATAAAACATCAAAAATTTAGTCATGATCTAGTGACGACATGCCCGTTGCTATATCATTATTTGAAATGTTGTTCAAACGGCAGGATTGCAACTTCAAAATTGCTGTAAAACCTTTTAACGAAGGACATAATATTTTTATATTTTCATTTACAAAAATTTGTCAAAAATACTTCCCTGTTATCAAGGATGGTTTGGATTTAGATCGATAAATAAATTCTTGGCTCCTGATTACTTGAAATTTCCTTCCACGTTGTACTCGATGACGTCACAATTGAATAGCATAAAATAGGAAACGAACACGGGAATTTTCCGCACCTAGATAAATCAATTTAAGTTTAGACTTAAATTTTATTATTGATATTTGATCCCAGCTTTACGGATAATTAACGAATTATTCACGATTATCTATATACTTTTTTGTTGGGATTTTCTGATTATATTAATGAGAACATATGATAAAAGTCTGACATATTTTATTTATTATGTACTGGGAACGTTAAAATTTTGTTTATACTCGTTAAAACACTAATTTACATTATTTGATACCGTTTGCTATATTTACTTGTCACTGTACAGTCGTTTTTCATTGAAATCATTATAATTTAAATCAAATCCGTTATTTGTTATCTGCTAGAAAAAATACTGTGTTGTTGCTGCAGTAAGTAATGATCTTTGAAAGTTGAGATTTATAACATTCTAGTGGTATATAAATAAATATACTCGCAGCAAACACATAATCAACTTTGTCTTAATACGACAAGACAAGAGAAGTTTATTACAACTTAGGCACAGTACGTGCTACCAGAGGTTAACAACACATATGACAACATACATGTACAATGCAACGACAGCTATAGAACAATGAATATCAGACAATGTGCATAAATGTATCATCAATTTGTGGTTTCAAAGTAAATAAAAGAGAAATAATCTTTCATGCATAAAAAAAGATATAGTTTTAAATTATATATATGAAAATGCACTTCAATCACCCCTTGTAAATCCCGACACTCGAGGCTTTTTGGACAAGGATTGTACAAACAACGGTTTATATAAAGTTTGTCCCTTACTAATTTTACCCTCTTTCGGAAATTTCGGGTCTGCAAGGCTATCACTTATTAGTAGTATTGCAGACTTTTTATAAATGAAGGAATTGCAGGTTGTTTGAACATTAATGATTGTTAATTTCCATTATTTTTTGTGCCGAATAGATAACAGTGTTTGCCTTAATGTGTAAAATGTGTAGAATACAAAACTACCCAAGTTGCATAATAAATAGGAAATTTAGTTATACTGTACACATGTTTGAAGGAGTAACCTCTCATAAGCAGCATTAGAATCAATTATATGGAAAGCCATAATCCCAAAGCAGCAAAAAAAAAAAAAGAAGTACTAATTACAAAAAATATCGAACTAGGAGGCCAAATCCAGTACCAAGGACATCCACCGAGTGCCATACGCAGAATGATTGAAATTTGTATAACGTCCTTCATTTAAAAAATGTTGAAACTTTTGATATTAACTTATACCTGGAAATTAATCAATTTGAACATCCTGGATCCCTTTCTCTTTTGATTTCTTCTGATGTATACTATTTGGAAACATAATGTCTCAGCTCATTTCATTTAACGAAACTTTTCCCCGCCCGATATAAGCAAAATAAATTTGTAACTGTGAAAATTATCTAAAAAACAAAGATGATTAAACAACGGCAGTAGAATCCCGAAGTAACAAAGGACTGTCAAAGTTCAAAGACATTGCTACAATAAGGACACAGAAAACCAATGACTTTAGACAGCAATAAAACACAAAAATAAAACACAACTTTCAAACCCCTGTCACTATCAGTCTGAACTCCCATACAACTAAGAGTGACGCCAGGTACTCCGGAAGGGTAATCAAATTTTGCTCCATTAAGGACAGCATAAATTGTTTAGGTGATAATTAATCATGTTGGTAATCACAATTATCAATTGTTTTCAAAAGTATTTATAGGTGAAAACGTTTGATTGTTAAAAATATTTATTAATTTTAAAATATGTTAATGGACAAAGTCATAAATAGAATAAATGATACACAAATGAAAAATATACTACATTACATTCCTAACTTAAATGCCATATTTATGCATCCATTGTTTAATAGAACTCAGTTGGCGAATAGTTATGACTTATTATTATACTTCCTGTAAGAATGTTCATTTATAGTTTTCTCAGCGTTGACTGCACTGTGACAATAGAAAGAATTGTTGTTGTGAAAAACTTGATTTCAACGTCAATCATCATCAATAATCACATGCTGGAAGCGGAGTTTTGGTCTGATCGACAAGTGGGCGGGACTTGTCCATTTGATTTCTAATCAACATTTGAATTTACGTAAAGAAAAGAGTGTTGTCCTCTACAGATTCATATAACTCTGTATGTATGTTGACTTTTTTCATACTGCACGATGTATTTAAATAGAAAACAGCCTGTTTGGCAATGTTGCTTTATAATATAGTCAACAGTTAGTATAATAGTAATATTAATGTTGCGTTTTACATTGACTACTGGAAATAGTAGCCAGATGATGGACGATAGTGCACTCCCCTTCTGGTCATGCATTATTGTCCATCACCCTGACTACTACTTTCACATAGTCAATGTTGGATATGGACTTCTCATACTGTGAAACATTTTAAGAAAAAAAAAACTATTTGGGGATGTAACTTTTCAAAATAGTCAACAGTCAGTATAATAATAATGATACTGTTGTGTCTTACATTGACTATGGAAAATAGTAACCAGTTAAAGTATAACTAATTGAACATCGTGAATATCAGTAAAAATGTCACGAGAGCAAAATAAAACAGAAAGATGAAGCGAGTTGCGAAACTTGTTCCGCAATGAGTTTAATCTACTGTGTTAATCGACACAAGTTCCGCAACTAGCTTAATCCACAATCGTGATATTTTTGTTGATATGACGTCGATTATTAATGCTTTTTATTATACAGATTAATTACTCAAAAACTGAGATTTTAGATGCAGATCATTTTTTCGTTTCAATGCGCCAGTTGTTTACTTGACAACGACATTAACGAGGTGTCCTTTATTTTCACTGGTGATAATATGAGATTTATTGAACTGAGAAAAACCTCGATGATTCACCGCTATCTATATAATAATAGTATGTAAAAATGACTAAGAAATTCTAAAATTGTTAATTATATACTATGTACAGTGTAATTTAGTTCTTGAACAATTCATTTCACAATAATATTATGCTTTCGGAAAAGAATACTCAAGATAACTATCATCTGCTCAATGTTTTTTTTTTTTAGTTTTTGAGTGGAATTCAGTGTGTATGATAACGGCAATAAAATGAATAAACCACAAAATGCTCCCACTATAGACAATTTCTATTGAATGCTTAAGGGAATATATGAATCTTACACCAGTGAAAAGGCAAGATCAAGAAATCTCAGACACCCAAGGGTTAGATGCCAATATTTCTCTGACGAGGGTTGCCGAGTCAGAGAATCATTGAAATCATCCGCGAGGGTGTCTGAGATTTCTGAATCTTGCATTTCCAACGGTGTTTGATTAATTTTCTCACTTTTGCTCATAGCAACGCTGTCATGATGTCCTTACCATCCGTCATTACTTAGCGGCTCACCATGACGTTTATGACTTAAAGGTATGCACGAAGCTGTTTCACATGGGGGTGGTATCTCACATCACTAAAAATAGGAACTGACCTGTCCCAGTAAGAAAATGCTATTTTGTTGTGTTTTGAATCAATCAATGCAGATTGATTTCGATTTTACTCACAAGTTAGCCTTTTTGATATACTTGTTTTCCGAATAACAAATGCAGCGTCATGTATTGTCTCATTCGACAAATGGGCTCGTCCAACATTGTCGAAATTCCATATTTATTTTCGAGTGCATATTTTATAAATAAATTTCTAAATGAATACCAAACAACTATCAAAAATCACAAATCAAGAATAAAGGGCATTATAAGGATGAAATACAGACAAAGAAGGTAAGTGACGCAGACGGCACAAACAGAACACAATGCAAACGCCACAAAAAATTAACACCAACAGTGTGAACTCCTAAAAATAGGAGTGTAATCATGTGTTCTGGAAGGGTAAGCGCTACCCGCTTCTTTAGTGATAGTTTAATATGTTTCAGAATAAACCAATTAAATAAGTTTATTAAATTTTATAAATAACAGATAGGCAGAAACAGCATATCATCATGAAAAACAAATGTCATGCAAAGGCGAGAAAAGTGACAACTTATAGCCCATAACTCTAACAACACTCCTCTAATCTCTGTGAAAATTCACATCACAGATCCGAAATATCACCAAAAGGATGAATTTGCAAAATAAAGCCGTTTGGCATGAAAGCGTGATTAATTCAAATACTTCAATTTCTATGAAACGTTACAGAAATGTGATCTGGTATGTGCAAACAAAAATGTATTGCAAGTTAATATTTTTCAAATAAGGGACTGACTTGGAGAAAGACCTGTAAAAAAACTTTAAGAAAGTACATTCAATAGTCCGTAATAGAAAGCAATGTAGATGCTTACTCACTGCAACCTTTGAGAACATGGACAACAAAACATATCATCTATTCTAAACCAGCTTTCGCAGATAACCCCGATTAATAAAACAAATAATTTGATAAAGTTGTACATACGGATAGAATTGAATTTGGATTATATATTTTACATAAACCATAACTCAAACACCGCTCCTCCGAACTTCATCATCAAAATATTTAAGATCACATATATCAACCCAAAGGACTTAAATGTGGATAAACAATGTATGGGTTGCGCATTTGCGGGATCGCTCATTATTTTAGCCAAACGAGGAGGAATCTGGTACAAAACTGGTTCCAAGACGCTGATAAGACGAAGATAGTAACTTCTTCATTTCCAATGAAGTTTCGTTTTTTTTTGTGTGTTGGAAATGTTCCTCGTGGATTTCTTTGTTAGTTAAAAACGATTTTTTACCCATCTGTTGAATAACAACGTAAGATGCGTTGGTAGAAAATATCTGTCCCTTGCACCAACGTTGGATGACGCAATTTTTCCTTCTGGTGACCTCAGATGATCTCGTTAAAATGACGAGTCAAATCCGGAATGGATACGATGCACAACCCATGTATTAAGGAATATCGAGTGAATCCACATAAGACAAAATCTCTACAAATACATGGTAAAATCAAGCAATGGAACAACGCTTTTATTGTTGATCTTGAAGTCACAATGAGGTCTACAATAGTGAGTTTCTGTCAAAACTCATTATAAGTCCCAGACGGCTTCTAGCACCGGTTGGAACTGAACGCATCAACGCTACATCCATGCCGGATACTCAACACACATAAAATTAATTAGCAAAGTGCTCTAACCGTGATTAAAGCATTTGAGGTCATTGTGCTTCAAATTAAACGAACCTTCACAGAAATAATATCTGGTATGTTCAAAAATTTATTGCAGGTTTAGTGAGTATCTTAGACGAAGCTGTGAAAAAAAAATAGTTTGCATAAAAATTACACCCAACAACCATTTTGATCAATGTTGATGCTTGTAGACCACGCCCCATATATCTATCCAAATTGGATATATGTCACACATCTTTCTCTTTCCTACACAATACCATTTAATAAAACAAATGCCGTGAGAATAAAACCATATTTGAAAAATTGTTTAAGTTTGATACTTCACTCGTCTAAAACAGAAATCTAAATGCCAGGAATATAACTGTTTTGCGTGCGAATATGTTGATTATAACAAGTATATCAATTGTGTGCTAATAACAAATGACCACAAAGGAATATAAAGAGATTCCAAAATGTATCTTTGTATTCAGCATGCAACGAGAAATTATCCGTCTTCTGACTAACTCTTAAATATATGTTAAATAATCTCCTTTTCCGCTTAGACTGTAGAAAATACTCTGTTTCGCACCAATTACTTATTACAGGTTACAAAAAAAGTAAGCCTTCAATAATTTATAACTCGTGATTTATTATGACTAAAAGCAAAACTAAGTTCTACACATTTTCTGTTTACCAGTGGTTGCTTGCAGTCGATTGTCAGACAGGTAGTTGTGACAGTTCATCGGCGTTTTTTACATATTATTTGCATCCTATGCATTTTTCGTTTGTTTGTTTTTTGTGTTTCTTATTAATATCTTTTTTTTTCTTTTCAACTTTTGTTGACAAACCTCAGTAGAATACATGCAATGATGTATAAATCCATATAAATAACAGTAAGTTTTCCTTCAATTGGCATAAAAACTGAAAAATATTCAACAGACAATCTGTTAACTGTCTCCCTGACATAAAACATTTATGTTTGAACAAAGTGTCTGCATTAATGTCCAATTAAAACACCCACAGTATAAAGAAAGAATATAAATGCTTTAAGTTTTACGTTGCAACATTGCTTCCCTTGAGCTTTCAGAAGTAATCTAGGAAACAACAATTTCCATCTTCATTACCCACTAAAACGACTCTTGATTATTTCTTACATGCATACATATTTATTTCAATTTGGAGAAAGTACCTAAACTGGGATAATATAAACTAACGGAGTATGGCTTTCCAATAAAAAAAACAATTACCATTGAATTCGGGGCACAGCTAGCAAAATTATTACCATTTCCATTTTTTTTAAACTGCAGTTAAAAATTTTTGTATTTATCAAATACAGAAATTCCGACATAAAGACGTAAGGTGCACAGTAAATATGTGAATTTCTATACCAAAAGCTTAATGTTTGAGATCAGACAAGTCCAAACAACGACAGTAGAATAAAAAGGAACAAAGAACAAGATTACATTAATTAAAGCCCAAAGACAAAGGCAGAAGCAACAATACAAGAAGACGGACAACCAAAAAACACAAACACTACAAATACAACAATAAAAACTAAAGCACTAAAAGTGAGAATTCTCAAAAAGAGTGACACCAGATGCTCCGGAAGGGTAAGCATGTCCTGCAATGTATACAGCACCCGTCACACTGTCAGTGGGCCTATCCAGGGCAGAATCGTTGATGTCAAATCCAGGAAGTCGTTAATCTAGCTGAAAAACAGGAAGTTTAACCAATCCGGAAAAATTAATAAATGTGGCGTTGCAGTTTCACAGGACAACTAGCATACACTTACAACTAAAGTAAAAAGGGTAGGGAAATTTCAAAAGATCAACTTCCCAACGTATACAATGTAACTCCATATAGACGTCTGCCGGGATTGAAACTTATACATATGTCATAAATATGTACTTTTAAATCCATTGATGTCACGTGTCTTTCAAGTTGATTACATCAATTAAGCACATATATGATGAAAGAAAAAAATATAACAAAATTTTGGCAACTCTTGACCATATCATTGAATAACTAAAGTTTAAATTGCAGATGGTATACAACAATTACAGGTAGCATTGCTCGTTTATTTCACCGAAGGGGAACCTGTTTTATTAAAGGATACTTGTCGAAGCTGGAACAATTTTTTCGTCTACATGGTTGATGAAATTAGCTCTAAATGAAGAAATTATTTTTGAGTACTAGGTAGACTTTAATGAGTTGTTCACTTAACAGCAAACAAACATTTTTTTTTCTGAGGTTTGTATTAAAATCGCTATAATTTAATTATATAAGATAGCCGTATAGAGTTTCATTCCAATACACTTTCAATCAATTGTCAGTTTTTTTTACATACCCGACTAGGGTATAGATGTAATTTATGTGGACCCTTCAGCTTAATTATATGTATGTTTCTGCTTATAAAGATGCTCTTTTCGTTGTTGGAAGTCATCTATACAGCGGCGCAGGACAAATCTCAAGTGGGGATTCAGGCATTTTTAAAAAGTGTGTCTCAATCAGAAGCGCTAGGAAAGATGTTACTTACTAGAAAACATCTCTGATTCATTAATACAATACATAATTGTCCAAAAAGGGGGTTCCAACCCTAGAGCCCTCTTTGGATCTACCAATGAATCTGTATCTCTCTTTTACGCGAGAGCTAGCACAAATCATAAAGACTTTCTCATTAGACACAGTTATCTCCGTGACCGTCTTCTTGATCAAGGCTTAAAAAAAATCCGTCTCATACTATCATGAAAAAAGTTTTTTAATAGATATCAGTCCCTTGTGGAAAAAAATTTAAGTTTCGGTCCGAACCCTGATTCAAGATTCTTTCTTTACTTAATACTAGGATGATCATTTCTTGTAACTGTCGACGACCTTTCATTGGCAATTGCTGTTGAGTTGCTACCGGACACTACCGCAACGGATGGGGAGGTTTGGCTAGCCATAAAACCGGTTTAACCCACCATTTCTTTTGAAATGCCTGTACTAAGTCATGCAGGACCCTTGCGGTCGACAATTTTGTCGGTGGTTTCCACCTGATTTGTCTTTTGGTCTCATGGACTTCGGCTTTTGACCACTCTGTTCGGTAATTTTGTTATTACCACCATTTATTTTGTTTTTTTGCACCTAAATGAATTGTCTTGAACATAATTCTATATTCAATTATCAATACAAAGATATTTCTATCTTGATATTTATAGCAATAATTTACTTGATAGCTGACTTTTGCCACTTTATCGTAAATGTAGTATATAGAAAGGATATTTATATGTTGGAGTAGTTTTTGTTCAATTCATTCGTCTTTACTATTTGACAATGAACGTATAATCTTATCAAAGACAAAAAAAATCTTGATAAAAAGATAGAAACTCTGCCCTAGGATTATCCACGGCTTTCTACATGCATTTTCCTCTGTTGTCAAAACCACCAAAAACCTTTTCTTATTTCTAACTGTGGTTGTGGCTTATTATTTAAATACTAAATACCTTTGCCCATCCAGCTACGTGGCCATTGGCCTCTTATTATTTAATCAACGTAAAACGCACGTGACGCGAATTGCAGGCTATAGCGTAAACACACCAATTGATGACAAATGTATACATTTAAACCGCTGCAGACGTTGATGGAGTTACATTGTGTACATTGAAGGAAGTTAATCTTTTGAACTTTCCACAACTTTTTTACTTTGGTTGTAACTACATTGGTGAAAAATATACTCCCTGGACTAAGGTTACATATTAAATGAAATTGGCCTTTTAAAACAATTTTTTTAACTTCGGGTAAAAATGTTTGTATTTATCAAATCCAGAAATTGCCTTAAAGGCGCACACAGTAAATATATGAATTTCTACACACAAATATTAATGTTTGAGATCAGACAAGTCAAAAGGTAGTTTTGCATAACAAGAAAATAAGGTAAACCGATCCGGAGAAATTAGATCTGTGCCGTCGAAATTTCACAGGATGACTAGCATACACTTAACTATATTTGTAACAATATACTCACTGAACTAAGGTTACATTTTAGATAGACTTTTTATGAATACACCTTATTTTGATGTATTCCTAAAATGACCAAGTAAATAAAGTCCCGTGTGAAGTGAGAAGGTCAAGGGAAAACATTTGTTCATTAGTATTTTAATGAGTAGAATACCCTAGTAAAATACTCCCAAGTTCAAATTGTGTATCAGTAAAAGAATCTAAACGGCGTAAAACTACCAGTTGAGTTGTGTCAGGGTTGTTTGTTTACGCGTTTATCAAGGTAGCAATCAACTTTTGAAGAGCGTTGTTTTTGTCATCATAGTGGTACAAGTATCTCTATTAAAAATGATATTTATTGTAAATGCATCTAATACTGCAAACCAATAACTGTTTGAAAGAAAAATTTGGTGCATTTGAAAATAAACTGAAAACTTAAAAACTTTAATCTGTCAAATAATGGGTCAGTTTTAAATGGTGTGGATTTATTTCGCATTTATATTTGTATATCAGTGGTTGGGGTTATGACAAAATTACCGAACAGAGTTATCAAGAGCCGAAGTCCATGAGACAAAAAGGCAAATCAGGTGGAAACCATCGGAAATATTGTCGACCGCAATGGTCCTGACTTGGTACACGCATTTCAAACGAAATGGTGGTTAAACCGGTTTTATGGCATGCCAAACTTGACCTTCCATTCCGGTAGCAATTTAACAGTAATTGCTATTGAAAGATAGTAGACAGTTAAAAGAAATGATCCTCCCAGTAATAAGTAAAAAAGAATCTTTAGTCAGAATTCATTTTTTAAATTCGCATTTATATTCGTATATGACTTGATGTTACAAAACTTGCAAAATCTTATTACACAAACAACACTCATATGATATGATGTCAGTAGCAATTCTACATCATTTAGGTGTATTACTCTTCGGTATGTATCTGCTGTAAACCAACACTTTTTAGTCAGATAAATGTACTTTGCGATTTTATTCTATTTCCTTTGATTTGCCATCAGCTAAAAAATCTAGTTTAAATTTTTTTTGTTGTTTTTGAAACTCAAGTTAGTTTAAGAATATTTTAATTACCCTAAATGAATTAATTTTTTTAAACCTTGGTACCCTTTTCCTGAAACTCAAATGGTTCAATATCGGCTTTGTTAATAAAGGTTTTAAAATTCAAGCTGAGATAAAGTCAGATACACTAAGAACCGACGTTGCATACCTACTCTTTAAACTATATTACGCGAAGTTTCATTTAAATGCGAGTAATCTGCTCTTAAAAGTTTGAAAAACGCATTTTTGTGAAAGATGAAAGGGGTTCCATTATATATATCTATATTTTTTATTGTTTGTCATATTCAACTTTTCCCTTTTCTTGTTAAAAGGAGGGTTGAATTCATTTTCTTAATTCTATTATTGAAATATTAGGAATGCGAGGCTCCATCTTCGACTCTCAATTTATTTCATAAATCTTTTGGTTTCTCCTTGTAAATGATGTCAGTCTAAATTATTTGATATGCCTTAAAACGCAATGAAGTAATTTTAATAATTTCATAAATTTTGAAAAAGTCAATACTTTGTCTAAAATGCATTTTCTCCATATTTTTCCATTGTTTATTTAAGACCCGAGTTTCTCCTGTAGTTTGGAGACCAAAAAGAGATTCCATGAGCGAGATATGTAATCTCTCTATATATTGCAGTTATTGTTTACTTGTTCTTGAGAGATTTTCTCACATAGTTGTACTACCATTTTTCAAAATTTTGCATTTCATGTCTGTAATTTCCAACCGATATTCTGATCACCTGCATATAGTGCACATATCTCATTAATGTTTTCTTACAATAGACTAAATGAATGCCCTGTGTTTGTACTGTCCACTACTTGAGACACCAGAGACTTAGTCGGACAACGGATGACAGTAATAAAGACCTTTGCCAGTTTTATTAGGTTTGTTGACGACCCTGCATCCATGAGCAATAAGGATTTTGGGTGTGGCGTTTTTTCGACATTGAGCAATAAATTTCACTAAAATCGGTATTAGGGAGTGTCTTGAACTTCCTGTGAGGTATGAAGAAGGCCTCGTGGTGACTTCAAGTTGAAGAACCACAATAAAAAAAGGTTTTGTTCCATTACTTGGTTCTACAATGTATTTGTAGAAAGTTTGTCTCATTTGTATTTGTTCAAGATTCTTTCATTGTTTAATTACGATGTATGTAATCTGATTAAAGAAGCTGTGAAACACTATGCCCCCAGTAGCAATCATATCGACAATACAAAACTGATGCTAAAAATTGCAATATACACTAGAAACTAAGGTTTAGCAAACTTTTGTACCAAGCTCTATAAGATCTAATCACATAAAGAATATCAAGCCTCTTGCAAATGTAATCAACGAGCCAAAAGCCAAATCTAGATTTTTACCCTTTGACCTATGTTATCTCGACATTTCATCTGACCTTAATGAAATTTGCATAATGGTGTTCAGCTTTTTATGATCAATATACAGCCCAAATATGAAAAGATATAGACAGGTCAAATATGAAGGTCCTTTCACATCTGGTTGAAAAGACATAGGCAATATTAAAGTTTTTGTTCAAGTCTTCGAATTTGCTCTTAGTGGCCTTGACCTGTGTTATGACCTGATTTTCTGGTGGATTTTAGAACTATTCATATATATAATATGAAGCCTCTAGCAATTATAATTAAAGAGTATATAGCGAAATCTAGATTTGACCTTTGTGACCTTGACCTTTAACCTGACCTTATCCGAATTTGCTTAATATGACTAATATACAGGCCACATTTAAAGGTCTATCGCATATGGTTGAAAAGAGATAGGCAATGTTAAAATTCGTGTTAACATTTTCAAATTTGCACTGGGTGACCTTTACCTTTGACCTGACCAAATTTGTTTTGGTGGATTTGTACTAAACTTCATTAGATCTCGACACATATACAATATCAATCCTCTACCAAAATTTTAATCAAAGAGCTATAGCAAAATCTGATTTTGATATTTTGACCGCGTGACCTTGACCTTTGACCCGACCTCAATGAAATTTGCATTATAGTGTTTAGCTTCACATGATCAATACACATACCCGATATCAAGTGCTATCAAGTCTGGTTAAAGAGTTATGAGTCAGGTTAAAGTTATGGACAGACAGGGCAAATACAATATGCCCCCGATCTAAAGATCCGTGGGACATTATACAAAATATCTTCTACATTTGAGGGAAAACAAACACAAAAAGATAGATCTGGGGCACAATTAAATAATAAAGACCCATGGAGGACTCATGACACAAAATATGCTTAATTAGAATTTTACTCAGACAATTATTGTAGTGTCAATAAATATTGAATGTCGTAACACCGTGTTCAAGGCGTTAGTCAGATGAGTACATAAAGTACTTGCTCATTCTTTATGATTCTTTGCATTGTACCGGCAAACGAATACCGAAGCAAAAGAGAGAAAGGGAGATAATCTCTAATTAAAAAATCCACATTATATGTGGCACCCATCACACTACTGCAAAAAAAAGTAAGGCTGTCATAGTTGATGTTTGCAATTTTGATTATAATTTCTAATTATAATCAATACTGTTCATTCTCATTAATATCGATTCATTAGACGATCTTAAACTTTGACTTCTATTTTGATATTGGCATCTGTGCTTGAATATCGGTTGTTCAACCATTCCTAGTCACTGCCATATATTTTGTGTCATTCGACCTTACTATCCTTATGAATCAATCGCTACTTTCAAAACTGGGAACGTGAACGGCATAAATATAGTTTATATAATTTACTTCTTACAAGCGAAATACCCTTGAGAATATAAACTGATAACTTTCAGTCATCAGTAATATCGAGTAAAAAATAAACACAAATATTTAATTAAAATATAATGAAATATTTGATAAGATGAAAAAAATCCAGATGTTCCTACTACTTTAGTAAGTGAGAACCGAACCTTTAGTCTAAATAGAACAATCCAAGGACAATGGCAAGGTCGGAAAAACAAAGAAACAAAGACATAACATGAGAACGGAACAGAAAAGAAAATGAAGACACTCACATATATACAAAAATGAACAACACGGACCCAATAAAAAACCATGGATGAGATCAGGTGCACCGGTAGAGTAAGCATCTCCTGCTTCTTATAAGACATCCGCCGTGTTGAACATGTCAACTCCGGTAGTAAAATCAGATCCAGTAGAGGAATACAAACTTTAGTGGCAAAGAGAAAGATCTGTTGTCATCTGGGAAACAGATATCCCATAGCGGTCTACAAGATCATGATGGCAACCGTAAAACTTCTGTAGTGATGACCTCAAGTTATGGGCAACATACCCTTGCTTAAGTAGCCTATTTGTAAGCAACCGAGCTCTATCAAAATAGTCACTGTATCGACCACAGGCCCTTGAGTATCGAATGTCTTAAGACTAATGAAATGACGTACATCTAACAAAATGATGAAAAGGCATTTTTCGTTCCACACGAAAGAAAACAGTGTGCCAATTAAAAAGTTTATTATTACTTGATCGTGAACTGTTGTTAGCTCATGGTATTGATATGGAGTAAATGTGGATCAGACAAAATCTGAAACGGGGTGACGCGTTCATTGTTGTTCTTTATCTTTAAGTCACCATTTGGACATCAACAATAAGAAAAACCCTCATTCCCCATGGTCAGTTCAAGAACATTCCTATCAACGACTTCAGCGGTATTCGCTTTTCCGTTCACCATTCCGTCTGTTAGTCTAAAAAAATAATTCTATTTTAGACTATATATCTGACATTGAGACATAAATATACAAATAAAAGACTAGTAACAACATCGACAAAACACAAAACAATTTCTTGTCAACATTCAACATGGTATCCTCATATTTTGATTACTTAACTGTAAGTTAGGTACAGTGAAGGCAATAACAGAAGGAATTTTTTAGTTTTACAGGCAGATACAATAGATTTTCAGTGAAATTTGTCTGTGATGGAAAAATTTAATCATATGACAATTTATAAGTTTGGATTGTCTTTATTTACATGATGCATGAAAAACTAAGATACCGTTAAAGAAACAATAAACCATTTTTGCCAAACGAACAATCGCTTGATAATGTCTGTAGAACTCACTAAAGGAATTTTTTTCTCAAAAAATAGATACATTTGTTTCTTACATTGACGAAGTTTATATTTTTTGTTCTGTTGACTAATTCAAAATCGAAATTCGATCACATTTCACGTAATAGGCAATTTAAAAGTCATTGAAGATAATTTTGACGGGAAGATAAATGCGCAAATATTTTATGTTGACACCTTAAAAGAAAAATTTAGGATTCAACTGAAAGGAAATGAGTATTTTTTATATTTTAGAATTCCATACGTCTACGTTATTTTAAAGCAGGAAATTGTAAATGTCTGGTTTCATAGATTTATGAACGAAAGAATGGATAAAATGCCACGTAAAATCTACTTGTATATTTTCATTTCACATAAAACATTTGGTTGAAAAGCATAGATTATCTTCTTACATGGCAATATAGTTTCATTTAAACATACTTTTATGTTTTTCTTGCAGCTAGAGCAGTATTGACATAAAGGGGCTAGTATTAATCGTCCATCGTCTGTGTGTTCGTTCGTCCACTCAACCATCCGGATATTTGCATGGCATAAAAAGTAACATTTCCACGTTTCCATAGAGACTGCATGGTACATTTCAGCCAAACCCGAAGGAGCTTTTCAGTATCTATTTCCTATAGTCATGTCTGGTTCGTATAGTGCACGAGTCTACAGATGAACAACACTGTAAAGATTCGGTTCCCGAAGATGAACTTTATAATCTAGTTAGTACATAACAACAACAACAAGAAAATTGCAGCAGAGCTGCGAGAGGGGGTTAATTTGAGACATGTGAAACTTGAAGTTCTTCAATGAAAGTATATAAAGCAGTGGAAACATTTATTTTTGAGCCCCCACCCCCACCCCCAATGTTTATGTTTTTTTATATCATTGGTTATCATTTTATCAAAAATTATTTGATTGATAATAGCGAATTTTGAGACTTGACAGATGTACTAAAGTTCTCTAAATACACTCTCCAATTCATAGTAAAAGATTCAAATTCACACTAGTCTGATTATTCACGATCCCGTCATATACATTTCACCAGTTTATGCTACCTCTGAATGTATTGCAATCTCAACAGCACTTCTGTAGTTGTCGGTCCTTGAAGTGTTACGTTAGTTGTACGGATTTCCGGTGTAGCAGATGCTTCGTTGTTTTCATTTTCATTTTAACGATTTTCACATTAATTTGAGCATTATTATGTTTTAAAGCGTAATGCCATTTCATTTTAAAGTTTTCAGTCAAATATTCACGCCAGTAGGCTATCAAATACCCTTGGCCTAAGGCAAGGAAAAGGGAATATCTAACTTCAATGTAAAACATATATCATTCATAGCAATTTCATCATCGGTAAGTTCACTGGAGTTGTTACATGGACATTTTTTGGTAAATAATTGCATGAACATTTGTTAACAATTTACCGCCATTTTTATTTACGTTGTCATGACATCCGCGATCGCCGTTTTCATGCATGTCATAATACTTGAGGGGGTTTACGATGTTTGCTATTTATCACAATGTTCATGCCCTCGGCACGACAGTTTTATCTTTATCCTATTGGTCGTGCCTTCGGTACGTCTTTACATTGATTCAGATACTTGGGGGAAGTGCATTGCTACGGACACCCGATGTTCGCCGGATGACGAACGCGTTGTCATGGAGAACCACACCTTTTTATTCATTCTATATTTATATTGGTAGTAGTCGTGCCTTCGGCACGACAGTTGTATCATTTTGTTTTATTATTCGTGCCTTCGGCACGATATTAACTCCCATTATTATTTATTTCCACATACGAAACTGCCTGTTTCGTGTGATATCGTGTGGTCTCGTGTAATCTCGTGTTCGAAAATACAAAATACAGACCAGTTTTCTTTTTGGTGATACGGTCGTGCCTACGGCACGAAACATAATAATGATTTTTAATACCGTTTCTTTTCACCATTTCATAAGACAAACGTGATGATTTTGACTTTCCAATTGTGAACTTTCCCTTTCTTTGCAGCAATATACCTGCATCCCCAGCATATGGAGTATATTTTTCACAATTAATTCGTTACTGTAGAGCGTGCAGTACATACAGTGACTTTGTGGAAAGAGCAAAAGCACTGTCACAAAAACTGCTGAGTCAGGGATATGTTCAGCCTTTGTTACTTTCGTCCC
>MJUU01073012.1:113493-130276 GCA_002080025.1 Modiolus philippinarum
AAAAAATTTACAAGAACAACAAAAAAAAAAAAAAAATTAACTAACAAAAGACAAAAGAATTCTAAACAGGAAGTCACGTGTTGTTTAAAGCCATTGTCAAGTATAGTATTCCGCTTTGGAGGAAAACAATAACTGTTAAAATAAAGTGACGTCAGATCATCCAATGAAATATGATTTTTACCCGCCATATATGTGCTAAATTTGTACCTTGCAATTTTTTCTCCCTCCTTCAGATTTTCAAGCCATCATGAAATTTGTCATTTAAAGTTTTTCAAAGTCAAAAGATTATAAGCAAGTACCTTGAACGATTTTGTACTTTTTAACTAGCTTGCAGGAATAACAACCCCGGCTCAAAAATGTCGGTGTGAATAAAATATGTCTTTTCAGACATATGTCCTTTCGTAAAATATTTAGAGAATTTTTGTAAATAATAATGAATTTTCCGTTTCCATTGTCATCTGCAATTGTTTGTAAATGGATGACGTTGTATCTTTATTAAAAAATGAAAAATGCACTGACGAAATAGCATGTACATGTAATAGTGTATCAGGTTTTGAAATATTTTTTAATTTATTTCCAAGAATTTTTCTCTAAATGTTTTCAAGTTAGTATTTGAATGCTCTGAATGTTTTCAAGTTAGTATTTGAATGTTCTGAATGTTTTCAAGTTAATATTCTTTAAAAAGACTGATCACTTGGTTAGTGTACTCATTATTTGAGTTTTGAGTGATATTGTTGTGCAGTATGTCGAATAGACTCATACAACAGTGGGTTTATGCTATCGATATTTAAGTTCAGTCGAATTGGTATATGTAATACTTAATTTTGAAAAGTGATCTCAAATATGGCTGACGACAATAGCTTTTAGCTATAGGTGAATAGTGTCTTGTGTTATTTATAATAACTTCGAATATTTTGCCAGCATTTACTCCCTGTGCCCTGTAAATATGTCGTTTCGGCTATCTCACTATCTGGTAGTGCATATATTTTGGCTTGTAGGAATAATGTTTTTGCAACAGTAATTGAAATATTATTTTGTAAAATAAATTTTTGATCACTCGATCATTTTTTTAAAGTTAAACAGAATTCTGGATTAGTTATAATATGAAGAAGCAAATTAATAATCTGAGTTTACCTGTATGAACAAGAAGTGGAGGTTTGGTGTGCCATAAAACACGTTTGATTCACCATTTCATTTTAAATGCAAAGCCTGGACCATTGACATGGATAATTTTTCTCGGTGGTTTTGCATCTGCTTTGTCTTTTTGTCTTATTTGATTTCGGCTCTTGACAGTTCCGTTCGGTAATTTTGGTATTACCCTCATCTACTTTTATAAAAAAGAACGGAAACATGACTGCCCCTTATCTAAGGTCAGTTTAATATTAGTTGACCTGTTTTAGAGACAAACCCAATAGAGTAAAGCTTTCACAAAGAATGTTTAACGACTTGTGTATTAAGTGAAAAGTAAAAGGATTAGCTAGTGTTCAGCACAAAAAAGTAAATGCCTTTAAGATTAAAATATCAAATATTTTTTCGTATACAACGGTTGACATCTTAATGTCTTTTTTGAAACAGACATGCCTTTCTCCTGTTATCGACACGACAAAAGAATATTCTCCTCAAAGTTTATTGACATATAATGCAGAACCATATGTTTTAGATGTCAAGCAGTCACTTCCAACTTAATCATTAAAGGCAATTCCCAACACGGTGCAACAATTAAAAAAAAGAACTGTCATGACATCATTTAGTCAGTCGTTTAGACAAGTATGGTACATATGCCACAAATGATTTTAATTCGGAATCTTATTGAATATAAATCAATTGATAAAACTGAACAAATGGCCCAGTTTTAAACTTCAAAATTAAGCACACCCACATTTATCACCATTTACGCTCCGAGGTAATCGCGAAAGGGTCCAGAAAAATCAATCGCATTCGCCGTTTGCATAGAAATAGCATAGAATTTATTCATAATTTCTGTGCAACAATGCATTTGGAATTCGTTGGGTAAGCCCTTTTTTCCTACTTGGTTAACCCTGAAGAATATTTGATAATTTTAGACTGTTAGTCAGCAAGGGTATTCACCAGCCCAGTAGTCAGTACTTCGGTGCTGACCGGAAAGCCGCGATTTTATTTCGAACTTTGCAATATCTAAATTTTTGTAAATTTTGATGAAAACTAAGGAGTATATCCCTCATGCAAAGCTCTGTCTTTAGCTTTACATTTAGATCATATTGGGTATTTGTTCTTTATCGGTTCCTTAACATATTGATTTTATGGTCTTCCAAACGTTTAGATTTTATCTGCACTGAAGAGACATAAATGTCGAAATGGACATATGCAGAATATAAATTCACAGTAACTTCGGTATTTAGTTATAGATATTTACCGGTGTGACAACACTAAAAGTAGTGATTTAAAATTCCCATAACTAATTCGAAGTTATTTTATCACTCTTTAGATCAAGTGTAAGTTTTTTTGTTAAAATATCTTTATTATGATACTTATTTCTTCAATTTAATAAAATGAGGATAAATTGTTGGAAACTGTTTCATAATTGGTTGTCAGCAGAGTCATTGCACATTGCAACGTGTACAATGATTTAATCAAGTTATTTTGCTTTTAAAATTTTATCAGTTACTTTGTTTTGATCTTGCGTTGAAAAGTTGATGTGCCTTACTTATTAATGAATCTTATATATATATATTTTTAATCCAAATTATATGAGATGAGATGCAAAAAGTTGGTGGTGAAATTAATGTCTTCTAAGGGACCGACCATTTAACCTGAAGGGAGGGGGTTTTGTACAGTTTGTCAATTCTGTGTCATATGACAGTGGGTCTATATGCTATCGGTATTTATTATGGTAGAATAACATGGGATCTAGTCGAATTGGCAAATGTTCCACTTAATTTTGAAAAAAAACCTCCAATATGGCTGATTACAATCACTTCAACAGAAGTAGGTGAATAATGTCAAGTGTTATATAGTTCTTTTTGTTCTTTATAAATATTGCGTTTCGGCTGCCTTCCCATCTGGTATTCCGTATATTAATGCTTTGTTTGTAGGAATAATGTTTTTGCAAAATAGTTCGACAGATTCCTGAATTTTTTATAAGTTGATCATCATTCTGGAGATACTCAGAATCTCGTAATTATTTTAAAATTTTTGATAAATACGAAGAAGCAAATTAATTCAGCCTGCCTGTCTTAACATATCTTTCTCTATAGATAAACAAGTATGAAATTGTAACTGTCCCTTATCTACGATAATTATCATTCTAGCTGACCTGCTAAAAACAGAAACCCAACAGGCTGAAGCTATCACAAAAAATTTCGAATGACATTTGGATTAACTGCATTGCCAAGGTTAAGGGATTAGCTAGTGCTTAGCACAAAATGCTTTTTAAATTAAAATATCAAGTACTTTTTGGTATACAACGGTTGACATCTAAATGTTATTTGTGAATTAAACATGCCTTTCTCCTGCAATCGAATATTTTCAAAAGAATATTTTCTTCAAAGTTTATTGACATCTAATGCAAAAACCATATGTTTCCGATGTCAAGCCGTCACTTCGAAATTAAGCATTAAAGACAATTCGCTACACGTTGAAGCAATATGAAAAAAAAAGAACTGTCAAGGATATTGTCTGGTTAGATTGCCGATTAGACAAGTATGCTGCATGTGCTAAAATTGGTTTTAATTCGGGATCTTATCAAAACATGAATCAATAGCTAAAATTGAACAAATGGCGCAGTAGTAAGTTACTACAAACTTCAAAATAATGCACACTCGAAATGAAAATTTATCCCTTAATAACACCATTTACGCTCCGATGTAATCTCGAAAGCGTATATCAAAATTAGTCGCATTTGTATAGAAATGGTTAAGAATTTATTTCCCAGGGACGGGTAAGCAGACTCGAAGAAGGAAACCATGGTTTAAGTGGGTCAAAAAATGGCTGTCTGAAAAAGGAAAACACAACTATGGCAACTATATAGCATTCAGTTAAACAAGCTAAAGCCAGAAGACTTCCGAGAGGCATTGCTAAGGATAGTGGGCATAACTGACATTGAAAGTCACATGGTACAGAAAGTTTCTCACTTCATATCCCAAACTGTCTATCATTACGACACTAGCTGCTCTTTGATGGCAGTTATCTAAAATCCTCCCAGCGCCTTCGAAGATCCTTCGAACCCTTTTCAAAAATAAAGTCTGCGATGTCATCAAACCCGAGTTAGCTGCTGGAATGATGCAGTGTCCTGCCACAAATGAAGAGCTGAACTCCATTGCTGAGCACTTTGAGAAGAAATGGAAATTTTCTCGAATTTCTCATATTGCTGAAGGATTTACAGTGTTTGAGTATGGTGTATCGATGATCTGTGTCAGACGGTTCAAAGCAGATTTAATTATTGATTTTAAAGTGCATTCTAATTTCGACGTTCACTGGAAGAAGTAGTGATAAATTACTTATGTTAAGTGTCGATTTTTCAGTTAAATTATTCTTGTAATCCTTAAATTAACATGATTACATCAATCAAATTATCTCGACCGAGATACTGATAAAATTCTCTGTCACAGATTCATTTATATTCTGGTGTCATCTTAACTGTAATAACTATTTTATGCTTGTGTTGGTATCTATCTGGCAAAAAGAAATTCATACTTATTGATAGAGCCAAAACTAATGTAGAAAGGACAGCATATTCTCTTTTTTTAATTTCATCTTTAAGAAAAAAGTGAAACTATTTTGGTTTCCCCTTTAAAAACAGTTTACTACAAAAATAAAGGTTGCAACTTTTAACAGAAAAAAAATCCTTTATTCGGTCTATTTCATGCTAAGACCATAGATGTGCTCTGAAAAAAAAGAAAATTTTCAAAATTGCAAGCCTAGATAACTCATTCAATCTATGACAACTCATGTCCAAAGTAATTTTCTTCCACATTGCCTTATGAAGATAAAATTTCCAAAAATGGGCAAATAATTGGATAAAGACAGAATTTCCCTTGATAGTAAGATCAGTAAGAACTTTTGCTCATTAGTCGTCATTTATAATAAAGACACAAGGTGTCATTTTACAGACTGCTTGCTTATTCTTAAACGACTGAGAAAAAAATTACGTACATGAGAAATAGAACGGTTCAATAAGAATACATAATAAGAGCAGATTCGAACTGGACGAAGCAAGCATATTGATAAGCAGTGTTTGACGTATGCAAACGAATGTATAGAGATATGTATGAGATTTCATAAATTTAACTCGATTTTTTATCAAGGCAGTAAGCCTTGTTGTATGTACTAAAATAAAAATGTCAATTACGATTTACACTAAAGGACTAACTTCTAGATAATGCCTATTTGGAAAATTACCACCCATAATTCATAAAAAAATTCTCATAGTAGCATTTCAAGCTTTGCTGGCTAAGAACGTCACAAAAATAACATAATGTTCGATGTTTGGGTACACAGGAAGTATGTGATTTTCGTTTGATACAAATAAATAGAAATCACATAAAACAATATGTGGTATGATTTCTTGTGAGGATAACACACCGGGCTGCACATCTCTCTGTTCTTCAAACAGAAATTAATTTTGAATGTTATGTCTCTTTTAAAAATCTATTTCAAAGAAAAAGCCAAAACTATCATCATCTACTTTTTACCAGAAAATAATGATTGCACCTTAATAACAGAAAAAGCTCATTTGACATCACATTATTTCACGGTTAGAGTAAAAAGATTACTCTTTGCACCATGCATTCCTCTGAAAAAAATGGACGAGTATATATCTATACGAAATTAAAAGCATTTTTATAAGTTTTCCTCTTACTTTTTGTCTTTAAGTATGAAAATGTAGCCTTTTTTGGCTTTTGGTCATTCTTAATACATCGGCAAACGAATACCGAAGCAAGAACGAGGAAAGGGGAAATTCTAAAATCATAAATCCAAAATCACGGCATTTCACAGCAACACGAATTGAGACAGAATTTTGATAGTATTGTGCGTGTGTTCCAATTTGTGGAATGAAGACAACCAAAAGTAAGCCAATAACCGAATTTCTCCTATCAAACATATGTGATTAGCATAAGTCAAAGACGTGATACGTGACTATGCTTTGTGAAGATATATGTACAAAACTTACATTATTGTTTCAGTGCATTGACACTGCCGCAAGTGATTACTCAAATCGAATGTTCTCTTGACAAAGTATACACAATTTAGCTTTTAAACTAACATCGATTCCCCAAGAGACAAAACTGTCGGCATCTCAGCATGAATTGCAGTATTTAATTGAGTTGCAAGATAAGTCTTTGTTTCCAGTCACGCCTATACTATTGCTATGTCGCGTGAGAAATAACTAAATACCAAAGTTGCTGTAAATCTTAATTTCCTGCAAAAGGTCAATTCCATTATGTTAACGACGTCAAAAATTGGAAAAAAACAAATAACAAAAAAAGAAAAAAAAAATAAGACTAACGATGGGCGATTTAATTTCTTTGGAGTTGGTTGAAATCTTACCCGATGGTATAAATAATCAAAGTAGTATATAGGTACCGTTCAGTTCGTATTTGACGAGGTGCCCGACGAGGTGCAACGAGGTGCTACCGTAGTAATACTATATATCATGCCTTCGTCTTTGACGAGGTGCTATTGTTCTAATAGTATATTCTATGGCTTCGTATTGGACGAGGTGCTATTGTTATAATAGTATGTTCTATGGCTTCATAGTGGACGATGTGCTATTGTTCTAATAGTACACATGTATATTCTATGGCTTCGTATTGGACGAGGTGCTATTGTTCTAGTAGTATTTTATATGGCTTCGTATTGGACGAGGTGCTATTGTTCTAGTAGTGTATTCTATGGCTTTGTATTGGACGAGGTGCTATTGTTCTAATAGTATATTCTTTGGCTTCGTATTGGACGAGGTGCTATTGTTCTAGTAGTATATTATATGGCTTCGTATTGGACGAGGTGCTATTGTTCTAGTATTATATTCTATGGCTTCATATTGGACGAGGTGCTATTGTTCTAGCAGTATATTCTATGGCTTCGTATTGGACGAGGTGCTATTGTTCTAATAGTATGTTCTATTGCTTCGTATTGGACGAGGTGCTATTGTTCTAGTAGTATATTCTATGGCTTCGTATTTGACGAGGTGCTATTATACTAACACTTCACTTGGTTTACATGGTAACCGTTTGCTTTATTGTAGTCTCGCCCTCTAAGATGATTTCATTTTTGAAGCTTGGGTCTTGCCCTAACTTAAGTATGCAAATGAGTTGTTACTAATTAGAAACAGTTCATTCTGGTATTGCCTTTAACCCTAATTTTTACCCGATGCCTTAAACTCTAACTCTAAACCTTAGCCTATCCATAATTTATTGACCCTAACTAACAGCAACCTTAATGTATATAAAAGTAACCCTTACCCTAATGTATATAACCACAACACTCACCGTTATCTAACCTTAACCATGATATAACCCCATTCTATTTATGATCTATCTTTAACCTTAACCTTTTACCTAAACCTTTTGTTGTAGTGTTGAAAGATAACCACCTATGACTTTGTTTAGATGTATTATAACTAACTCCATCCAACTCATACTTACACTAATCCTAATCTTAATACTAAACCCTTATCGTTTTTATTTTTTGTATGCATTATTATGTGTTCTCTCAATTCTTATACACTCATTTTCTGATTTTGTTGTTTTTGTTCACGACTAACCATTTTTTTTTGCAGTTTTTTCTATATCTCCATAGTTACTTCCTTTTTTTATTGTTTTTCTAATATTCTCAAACTATAAGAGTTATCTCCCTTTTATCTCTAACCTATGGTAACTCTATATTCATTTTTTCTAAAATGTTATTTCATATTCGTAAACTATTGGAGTTATCTCCCTTACCCAACCTGTAACCCTAACCAAAGTTGCTATGACCATTCACTATTCATTTATTTTATTGTTTGTTTTTTATTTTCGAATCTAATTCTAATCTTCTCATGATATCCCCCTTTTATCCAACTTCGAACTCTAACTCTTAGTTGCTATGACAACTCTATATTTATTTTTTTTCGAATGTTATTCTAATATTCTCTAATTATTATAGTTATCTCCCTTCTATCCAACTTCTAACCTAGCCCATGACTACTATTTTCATTTATTTTCAATAATTCTTATTTTCTTCATTTTTTAAATCCTATTTTTTATTTAATTTTATACTTTTTTAAATAACCATAGTCACTTTCCCCTTTCCATAACCTAACCACTATGGCATTCTCCTTGGCGTAGATTATTTTCTTGTTTCTTGGAGGTCACTCTGCGTTTATCCAGGCTTGTGACTGGCTATCTGATTGGATAGACCGCATTACCCTCCCTCCCTCCTAATTGTATTTAAGCTATCGGGTGTGTTTTGATTTTGTTGTAATATTCGTAGGAAGATGTATTGTGCATTTGGTGTGAGGTCTCTGTTGTCTTATGTATTCCAGGAGATCCTGTCGGTCTACTTCATTGATAAGCTGGCGAAGATCTTCTTTATTCTCTATTAGCATGGGCACTTCCAAAAATCTGGTGTTATTCTGGCTGGCATGATAGTATCTCAATTCATCCGTTTCTAAATTCCGCAAAATAAAGCCAAAAGAAAAATTGATTTTAAAGGCTGACGTCTGTTGATGAAAAAAAATTCCCATAATTTCTCTGGGATATTTGGTAGAGAGCTGTTGTCCATCCTGTACAAGGTTTCCTGTATATTGTGCATTACGAATGCTTGGCCAGTTTTCTAGGTACAACTGTCAAGTGTCACGATCTTCGGGCAAGACGTCTGGTTTGGTAGGATCCTCATCGGTTGCTGTTGTGGAAAAAGTCTTGACTGATGGGTCGGTTGGTATTTTTTTGCTGCTTTCAGGTTGCTTTGTAGGTGGTTTTTCCCCTTTTCCAGATTGTGATATGTTGGGTCTGTTCATCATCAACATAAGCTTCGTAGGTTTGGCACCTGGTCTTTCATGTATAGCACGGTGACGCTTGAGATTAGATTGGTCGTTGAAATATTGACCACAGACATCACACTTCAATGTGTAGTCATGGGAAGCTTCATACCTTCTTTCGTTGTCTTCTCTGTCGAATTTTTATTCACACTTGGTACAGCTGAACTCTTGAATATTCTCTGAATGGCACTTCGCCTGTCGTTGTAAACTCCGCTTTTCGGTGTACGTCTTCGGGCATTTGTCACAGGTGAACATTTTAACTTCTGGTCAGCAGAATGGCAGTCTGGCGACTGGGGAAGCTGGTTGATTGCCCCTTTATATAGTCAAAGTCATTTGTATCGATGGCTGTGATTGGTTGGTTCACTTTGTAAGACGGTTTCAGATTGGTTGATTTTCCTGCAATTTGATTGGTCAATATTATGTACGCTTTCAATCCACTTTTTGTTTCAAAAATGGTGACTTACTTAATGTTTACATCAAAAACACTACGAAGCGTAAAATATGAACATAATATTAATATCAAAACACATATTGAAACGTTAACTATGACTATGTATGAACAAAAATATGTAAGCATATGAACTTTATCTGAAAGAATGATATGAAACACGAACTATGAAAACAAATAGAAACTGACGACCAAATGAACCAAATATAAACAGAAACGTTAATATATCAAGATAATATGATACAATACATTATAGATAAACCACATTCATGAGAACTTAAACATCAAAACACAACATGTAACATAAGATATGAACAAAAACACAACATTACACATTAAACATGAAGATTAACTGATACAACATATGAGAACACACTGATGTGAACACCAAATACTAGTAGAAATGTTCAAATATGAACATTAAACGACACAAGATATGTAAACATACAAACATTGACATTAATGTTTATACCAAAACACGAAACATAACGTTAAGGATGAACACAAACACAACAATACATGACAACATAATGTAAACTTGACATGAAAACGTAAGATGAAACGTTAAATATGAATACAAACACAACGAAACTTGACAACATAATATGAACTTCACATGGAAATATAAGATGATATATGAAAAATAAACACAAACACAACAAAGTATGAAACCAAAAGTGAACTTTGATATCAAAACATAACACCAACGTTATAACATCGACATCAAGTGACATAAAAAGTGATACATAATGACATTAATGTAAACTTTACCACAAAAACATACTATGGAACGTAAAATATGAAAAGAAATACGACAAAATATACAAACAAATGTGAACCTTGACATCAAAACACGAAACATAACGTTAAATCACAAACACAACAATAGATGACAACAAATGCAAACTTGAACACCAAAACACAATATGAAATGTAAAATATGAAAACAAAGACAACAATGCATGACAAAGACATGAACTGTTACATGAAAGCATTACAAGATACATTAAACATGAAGATAACACAACAAAACATCATACCTTAACCATATTCATGTGATCTGTTACATGAAAACTTAATATGATATGTTAAATATGAACATAAATGCAACAAAGTTGAAAAATAAATCTAAACTTATATATGAAAACACAACATGACACATTAAACATGAACATTATTACAACAAATTGTGAAAAGAAATGCAAACTTGTACATGAAAATACAAACTGAATTGAAACATCAATATAATCTGACGCAAGATATGTTCACACACTGATGTGAACACCAAATCATACACCTAACGTTAAGTATGACTATAAAGTGATATAAAAACATGTAAACATATGAACATTAACACTGATATGAACAAAAATATAATCAAAAACATTGAAATATCAAAATTAAATAACATTCATATGAACTTTAATGACAAAACTTAAACATAACTTGAAATCTCCAATGAATTGACAAACATTATGACAATATATAGTCATTGATATGAATATTTACACAAAAACGAAAGACAAAACTCAGTCGGCCTTAATTCGGCCATAGATCGTTCTTTATCCGAACTATTGATACTATAGTCATGTTATATATGAATTCGGGATACCTTCGTACTTCTAAATCGATTGGTCACATTGTCAAGTTGATATCTGTTACCTTTATGAAGTCTCGTTGAGTTCGAGATTTTACGTGATTTCATTTCATCTTGACGTTTTCTACGTACAAGTTCGTATTTTGTTGCGTTTGTCACAAACCATTCATGTTACATTTCATTTTTGATTATATTAATACCGTTTAGTTTTATTGTTTTGTTGTTTTTGTGTTCATTTTTCATGTTGCGTGTCGTGTTTTCGATGTTTTATCGCCGTTTTGTTGTCTTTATTGGCCTTTTTACGGCTTTTTGCTGCTGCTGCCACCACCACCACCACCAACAACAACCTTTTCACCACCACCACTACCACCCAGTCATAGCCTTCCACCACCATCACCACCACCACCACCACCGCCGCCATAGACTATTATCCCAACACCACCGCCGCCGCCGCTCAACTGAAATTTACCACCACCACCACCCTGATATACTAAAATCACCATTTTTATCATTACAATACTATGACATCCTCCAGTTTTACTAATACAATACCATGACATCACCATGGTTACTAAGTAAATACTTTAAACTAATGTATCACTTAATGCTGATCTTTAAATATTTATGCTGGTTTTTATTGTTCATATTGTCTTCAATATTGATTTGTTAACATATTATTTAGATGTGATTGTCTCATTCTTAACAATTTTTTAATGTTATATTTAAGTTTTGTTTCCATTAATGTCAATAAGTTTTCGTGTTTGCTGTATTTGTGTTCATGTTTAATGTGTCATGTTGTGTTTTCAATAAATTTATCACATTCATTTCACCAATGGTTGTATTTCTGTTTATTGTTACCGTTATGTGCCTTGTTTTGGTATTAACATTCGTGTGAATGTTCATATGTTTACATATTTTGTGTCAGTTAATGTTCATTTTTCATGTGTCATGTTATGTTTTGATGTCAAAGTTCACATTTATTTTCATGTTTTGTTGTAACTGTGTTCATATTCATGGATGACCTTATGTTTATGTTTTGGTGTTCAAGTTTGCATTTGTTGTCATCTATTGTTGTGTTTGTGTTCATACTTAACGTTTTGTTTCGTGTTTTGATGTTAACATTCATGTCAGTCTTTGTATGTTTGTTCAATTTTTCTGTTTTCCATGTTCGATCAGTTCGTATTTGGTGTTCACATATATATGTTGTATCATTTACTGTTGATCTTTTACTATTAATGCTTGAATATATTGTTCATATTGTTTGTAATATCAATTAGTTTTCATATTTTATGTCGCTTTATGTTCATAGTTCAACATTTCTACTTGTATTTGGTGTTCACATCAGTGTGTTTTCATATGTTGTATCAGTTAATGTTAATGTTTAACCATTTATACTTGTATTTATGTTCATATTTCATGTTGCATGTTGTGTTTTGATATTCAAGTTCACATGAATGTGGTTAATCTATAATGTTTTGTATCATATGATCTTGAGTTTTGTCTTTTGTTTTTGTGTAAATATTCATATCAATGACTATATGTTGTCATAATGTTTGTCAATTCATTGGAGATTTCAAGTTATGTTTCAGTTTTGTCATTTCAGTTCATATGAATGTTATTTAATTTTGATATTTCAATGAAATATATTTTTGTTCATATCAGTGTTAATGTTCATATGTTTACATGTTTTTATATCACTTTACAGTCATACTTAACGTTAGGTGTATGATTTGGTGTTCACATCAGTGTGTGAACATATCTTGCGTCAGTTTATATTGATGTTTCAATTCAGTTTGTATTTTCATGTACAAGTTTGCATTTCTTCTCACAATTTGTTGTAATAATGTTCATGTTTAATGTGTCATGTTGTGTTTTCATAGATAAGTTAAGATTTATTTTTCAACTTTGTTGCATTTACGTTCATATTTAACATATCATATTAAGTTTTCATGTAACAGATCACATGAATACGGTTAAGGTATGATGTTTCGTTGTGTTATTGTTCATGTTTAATGTATCTTGTTATGCTTTCATGTAACAGTTCATGTCTTTATGTTGTCATGTATTGTTGTCTTTGTGTTCATATTTTACATTTCATATTGTGTTTTGGTGTTCAAGTTTGCATTTGTTGTCATCTATTGCTGTGTTTGTGTTCATACTTAACGTTATGTTTCGTGTTTTGATGTCAAGGTTCACATTTGTTTTTATATTTTGTTGTATTTCTTTTCATATTTTACGTTCCATAGTATGTTTCTGTGTTAAAGTTTACATTAATGTCATTATGTATCACCTTTTATGTCACTTGATGTCGATGTTATAACGTTTGGTGTTATGATTTGATATTAAAGTTCACTTTTGGTTTCATACTTTGTTGTGTTTGTGTTTATTTTTCAAATATCATCTTATATTTCCATGTGAAGTTCACATTATGTTGTCATGTTTCGTTGTGTTTGTATTCATATTTAACGTTTTATCTTACGTTTTCATGTCAAGTTTACATTATGTTGTCATGTATTGTTGTGTTTGTGTTCATACTTAACGTTATGTTTCGTGTTTTGGTATAAACATTAATGTCAATGTTTGTATGTTTACATATCTTGTGTCGTTTAATGTTCATATTTGAACATTTCTACTAGTATTTGGTGTTCACATCAGTGTGTTCTCATATGTTGTATCAGTTAATCTTCATGTTTAATGTGTTATGTTTAATGTTGTGTTTTGTTCATATCTCATGTTACATGTTGTGTTTTGATGTTCAAGTTCTCATGAATATGGTTAATCTATAATGTTTTGTATCATATGATCTTAATATATTAACGTTTCTGTTTATATTTGGTTCATTTGGTCGTCAGTTTCTATTTGTTTTCATAGTTTGTGTTTCATATCATTCTTTCAGGTAAAGTTCATATGCTTACATATTTTTGTTCATTCATAGTCATAGTTAACGTTTCGATATGTGTTTTGATATCAATATTATGTTCATATTTTACGTTTCGTAGTGTTTTTGGTGTAAACATTAAGTAGGTCACCATTTTTGAAACAAAAAGTGGATTGAAAGCATACATAATTTTGACCAATCAAATTGCAGGAATTTCAACCAATCAAAAGCCTCCATTTCCAATGGATTGACCAATCAGAATGCAGGAAAAATCAACCAATCAGAAACCGGTTACAAAGTGAACCAACCAATCACAGCCATCGATACAAATGACTTTGACTGTATAAAGGGGCAATCAACCAGCTTCCCTAGTCGCCAGACTGTTATTCTGCTGACCAGAAGTTAAAATGTTCACCTGTGACAAATGCCCGAAGACGTACACCGAAAAGCGGAGTTTACAACGACACGCGAAGTGCCATTCAGAGAATATTCAAGAGTTCAGCTGTACAAAGTGTGAGAAAAAATTCGACCGAGAAGACAACAAAAGATGGCATGAAGCTTCCCATGACTACACATTGAAGTGTGATGTCTGTGGTCAATATTTCAACGACCAATCTAATCTCAAGCGTCACCGTGCTATACATGAAAGACCATGTGCCAAACCTACGAAGCTTATGTTGATGATGAACAGACCCAACACATCACAATCTGGAAAAGGGGATAAACCACCTACAAAGCAGCAAGAAAATACCAACCGACCCATCAGTCAAGACTATTTCCACACCAGCAACCGATGAGGATCCTACCAAACCAGACGTCTTGCCCGAAGATCGTGACACTCGACAGTTGTACCTAGAAAACTGGCCAAGCATTCGCAATGCACAACATACAGGAAACCTTGTACAGGATCGATACAACTTCGTTTTGGACACCAGCTCTCTACCAATTATCCCAGAGAAATTATGGGAAAGTTTTTATCAACAGACGCCAGCCTTTTAAATTAATTCTTCTTTTGGCTTAATTTTGCGGAATTTAGAAACGAACTATCATGCCAGCCAGAATAACACCAGATTTTTGGAAGTGCCCATGCTAATAAAGAATAAAGAAGATCTTCGCCAGCTTATCCATGAAGTAGATCGACAGGATCTCCTGGAATACATAAGACAACAGGGACCTCACACCAAATGGACAATGCATCTTCTTACGAATATGACATTCTACATCAACAAAATCAAAACACATCCGATAGCTTAAATACAAATGGGACGGAGGGAGGGTAATGCGGCCTATCCTATCAGATAGCCAGTCACAAGCCTGGATAAACGCAGAGTGACCTCCAAGAAGCGAGAAAATAATGTAGTTCAAGGAGAATGCCTTAGTGGTTAGGTTATGGAAAGGGAAAAGTGACTATGGTTATTAAAAAAGTATAAAATTAAATAAAAAATAGGATTTAAAAAAATGAAGAAATAAGAAATAATTGAAAATAAATGACAATAGTAGTCATGGGCTAGGTTAGAGGTTGGATAGAACATGTAGAAGGGAGATAACTGTAATAATTAGAGAATATTAGAATAACATTCGAAAAAAAATGAATATAGAGTTGTCATAGCAACTAAGAGTTAGAGTTCGAAGTTGGATACAAGGGGGATACCATGAGAAGATTAGAATTAGATTCGAAAACAAAAAAACAAACAATAAAATAAATGAATAGTGAATGGCCATAGCAACTTTGGTTAAGGTTAGAGGTTGGGTAAGGGAGATACTTCCAATAGTTAAAGAATATGAAATAACATTTTACAAAAAAATGAATATAGAGTTACCATGGGTTAGAGATAAAAGGGAGATAACTCCAATAGCTTGAGAATATTAGAAAAACAATAAAAAAGGAAGTAACTATGGAGATATAGAAAAAAAAACTGCAAAAAGAATGGTTAGTCGTGAACAAAAACAACAAAATCAGAAAATGAGTGTATAAGAATTGAGAGAACACATAATAATGCATACAAAAGGTTTGGTATTAAGATTAGGATTAGTGTAAGTATGAGTTGGATGGAGTTAGTTGTAATACATCTAAACAAAGTCATAGGTGGTTATCTTTCAACACTACAACAAAAGGTTTAGGTAAAAGGTTAATGTTAAAGTTAGATCATAAATAGAATGGGGTTATATCATGGTTAAGGTTAGATAACGGTGAGTGTTGTGGTTATATACATTAGGGTTAGGGTTACTTTTATATACATTAATGTTGTTGTTAGTTAGGGTCAATACATTATGGATAGGCTTAGGTTTAGAGTTAGAGTTTAAGGTATAGGGTAAAAATTAGGGTTAAAGGCAATACCAGAATGAACTGTTTCTAATTAGTAACACTTCATTTGCATATCTATTCCATTTGCATACTTAAGTTAGGGCGAGACCCAAGCTTCAAAAATGAAATCATCTTAGAGGGCGAGACTACAATAAAGCAAACGGTTACCATCTAAACCAAGTGAAGTGTTAGTATAATAGCACCTCGTCAAATACGAAACCATAGAATATACTACTAGAATAATAGCACCTCGTCCAAAACGAAGCCATCGAATATACTATTAGCACAATAGCACCTCGTCCAATACCAAGCCAAAGACTGTACTATTAGAACAACAGTACCTCGTCCAATACGAAGCCATAGAACATACTATTAGAAAAATAGCACCTCGTCTAATACGAAGCCGTAGAATATACTGCTAAAACAATAGCACCTCGTCCAATACGAAGCCATAGAATATAATACTAGAACAATAGCACCTCGTCCAATACGAAGACATATGATATACTACTAGAACAATAGCACCTCGTCCAATACGAAGCCATAGAATATACTATTAG
>MJUU01073012.1:130336-147164 GCA_002080025.1 Modiolus philippinarum
TCCAATACGAAGCCATAGAATATACTATTAGAACAATATCACCTCGTCCAATATGAAGCCATAGAACATACTATTATAACAATAGCACCTCGTCCACAACGAAGCCATAGAATATACTATTAGAACAATAGCACCTCGTCAAATATGAAGGCATGATAGATAGTATTACTACGGTAGCACCTCGTTGCACCTCGTCGGGCACCTCGTCAAATACGAACTGAACGGTACATATATACTACTAACCAAATACCGAAGTAACATATATTTTGTTCCCTTCATACAATAATTTCGACTATCTCCAGTGCAGATAAAATCAAAATATTCGGAAAATAAACAACCGAAAGATGTATAAAAGATGACAGAAAATAGATAGCGAATAGAATATAATCGGAAAACTTAAATCAGCTAAGGACCGAACTTAGCACCAGGTACTCCTTATTGAAAAAAAAATCAACTTATATTTAGAAATTGCAAGTCAAAATAGGTTTTTCTTACCACCACCGAAGAGCTGACTATTTGGATGGTGAATACTCTCAGGAACTAACAGTCCACCTGCAGAGGTATTGGCACAGTAGTAACAAATAATTCAATACCGAAGTCACGGTAAATTTTGTTATTGTAGATTGGTATTTTGACCACCTATGATCAATAAAGGAAAATCGTATTTCGAGAAATTCTTATCTTTCACGCTCGGTTGTGGTTCATCTCATCATAAACCCAATTTTTGAAAGCGGGTGCTTATACTTCTCGTTCTTTCGTCTGTTTCTATGATATCAGTATCATCTACTAAACTATCTCGTGCATACTTTTAGGAAATTTTAGAAATTATAGCATTAATAAATATTATAATGCTTTAATATACCACCTACTTTTAACAATACCCTTTTTTATAGCTATTTTTTACCATCTGTTTGCTTACTGAACATGATGTCCCCCTTTTGCTCTTCATCTTTTATTTTATATGCATATGATTTTTGTTGATAGGGCCTTAATTGATTTATGTTCCAATCATTTCGCATCAGTCGATGATCCACAAATATTCGTTGAAATAAGTTGGCTAAATAGAACTAAATACATTAAATATGAAAACAATGTTTTTTGTGCAACTTTTAACATTACAACATCTTAAATCATTAAGGCTTTATCTTCGTAGCCTCTGGTATTTCCTATAGGGTCTGTAAGTCTCGTCATGTGACCTCAAGAAATCACGAAAAAATTGAAATTCGAAAACGTTTCCCGCCAAAATATGACGTTTCAGGATTATGACGTTCAAATTTTATGCGTGAAACGTCATATGATTTTGTTTAAAATGCAACTTCCGGTACAAATTATGCACCCGGAAGTTCAAAAATTTAACAAGACTTACAGGCCCTATAGCAGAAGAACGTGTGGTTAAACAAAAATTAATGTGAGAATACTGATCTTGACGACCTTTCTATTATCAAATTAAAATTATATGAAAGCAGTATCGAATGCTTGAAAAGATATTTCGAACATCAAAGTTATAGCAAATTTGGATAGTAAACAAGTTGCACTAATGGAGATAACAAAAAGCAAACAAAACTTATTATTATAGCCACACTAGTCAATATGAAAAAAAAGGAAATGGGGTAAATGTCAAGGAGACAACATCCCATATCCAGGTTAAAACGACCCAAAACAAAGCATCTAGGGGTCACCGTACGGTCATCAACAAAGTGAGGAATCTCATACTATATAACAAGCCCTAAATGGCTCCAAGAAGGTAAAAAAATGAATACATCAATTGAAACAAACCACATCCAATACCCTGAATATCAAGAAATTAAAATTTGAAAGAAGACAAGGACAAGCCAGTGACCAACATATTCCTGACTTGGGACAGGCACAAAGGTTTCGGTGGATTAAAACTCGCATTTTTTTTATCCAAACCCTCCCCTATGAGTGGTGAATGGCTAAAAAATAAATACACAAAAAGACTCACAGTAAAAATCAAACTAGAAAAAAGTCCAACTTATCAAGACGAGTACCCTTACAATGAAGTACATAAAACATGAAGATAACAATAAACGATAACAGGCAGAAACAGCAATTAGTTCATATTTTGTTTGTGATTTACGTAGTTATGTATAAATGGTCACTCTTTAGGTTTTTGAAAATGTCTCTGACTTTCGGAATTCTCTTATTTTATCCATCATGATGCATTGAAAAATTTTGCACACTGACCCCCACTTTTTTTTTTGAAATATGATAGTTTATATCTTCAATAGACTTCTGACAAAATTTGATGAATTCTTGATATTCCTTCATTGCATTTCAAAAGTTGAATGCCTTAATGCAAAGTGGAAGAAAAGTCTAGAGAAGTTTGGTTTCCCGCCAAATTTTCAGGCGTTTAAATATCAAAAATAGCCATACTGACCTACCAATATTGTTTGCTTAAAATGATGCATGATCCATATTCTAATAAATGAAAATATTGATTTAAAATCCTTGATATAATAATCTTGAGAAGTGACCATCCTTAAAGCTAAAAGTTCGGCATAGAATTTTTAATATCTGGTCCTCGAAATTGACAATAAAGCATTATTGATTACTTTAATTCTGCTCCTTCAAATGGCATAAATTAATCTCTGATAAATATGCTTCTTATGCGAGAATCTCACAAACAGACGTTTGTTACTAAGCAAAACAGTGGAGTATGAGAATTTATGCTTGAAATTAACTCTGTAAATTATATTGTCTTCATCACAAGTCGGTAGCGCAGTATTATGTAACGGTCTCTCAACTCTCAGCTGATGTTTTAACATTAGAAAAGGTTTAGCATTGGGTCGTTTAATCTGACTATCGTTGAATTGTTCTTGGCTACGATTCCTATTTTGACATAATATTCACATCTTCACGACGGAAGATACATTCATAGCAAGAGACGCACACCCTGTGGTAACTCATAATCTCAATAAGAAGTTCATATTATTAATGCTATCTCTTATAGTAAGTTGCTATGATAGATTGATTATGGAACTCGAGTGTCGATATATACGCTTCCTTGTACTCTGTTGATGTCCTCGTCTGTTTCTTTTTTTTTCCTGTCTCTTAGACTTTGATTTTTAAACCCCGCCACACGTAGTGGCGTGGTATTATGTGATACCCTCAGTCTTGTGTCCGTCCTTCCGTTCGTCTGTCCGTCCCCCGAAGGTTTCCTAACGGTAACTTTTGAACGAAATAACATACAGTCTTCAAAGTTGGTATGTAGCTTTTTCACCACAAAACTCAGGTCGAGTTCGAATATGGGTTCAGAGGTCAAAGGGGTTATGGAGTTATGCCCCTTGATACTTCGAAATTTCGTGAAACGTGGCGGGGTATTATGTAATTCACCATTACTATTTTTGTAATTAACTTATCGTCTATTACTTTTATATCCAATGTCATAGTTTGAATTTCACCTTTCCAATAGTCAACTTAAATTTCCTCTGTAGTAACATTCGAAAAGCACCAGCATATATTAACATCACCAAGCTCATTCGCTATTCAAGGGCCTGTGGTCAATGTAGTGACTACCTTGTTAAGAGCTGGGTTGGTTACAAATAGGCTATAAAAGCAAGGGTATGTTACCCATGACTTAAAGTCATCACTACGGAAATTTAACGGTCGATATCACAACCTTGTTTCCAAGATAAATGCAGATCTTTCTTTTTGCCACTACAGTTTGCTTTTCAACAATCGGATTTGACTTTACTACCGGAGTTGACATGTTCAACACGACAGTGTCTTATCAGAAGCAGGATATGCTTACTCTACTGATGCACCCATTGTTTTAATTGGGTCATTGTTGCTCATTTTTGTATATGGGTGTGTCTACATTTTTCATTTCTGTGTTGTGCTCATGATATGTCTTTGTTTCTTTGGTTTTCCTATGTTGCCTTTGTCCATGGATTATTCGTTTTAGACTGATGGTTCGGTTTTTACTAACTTTAATTTGAATATTGCTTTGCATATTTAGACATTAATATTTAACTGTGACTCTATCATAAATGTGTTCACCTGCACTTTTACAATTGCATGTAGATTTCCACGAAATGCAGTTTTATTTCTCTTAGGAAACTTATCAGTTTGTCCTGCTTGTTACACAAATTAGACCAGCTGATGCTATCATCAATATTTTAATGATTACATAATCACTATTACGTAAATCAAACAAACAAGATACCTTGTTAGGAACTATATCAATCATAGTTCTTGTGCAGTTGTAATCTTGCAATGATATACAATGTATTAATTAAATACTAAATACTCGTTAATTTCATTGCGTCTCCAAAGGCTTGAAGTGTAATAAATGTCATATTTATGGAGAGACAATTTATAACTATTGGTAATAGATGGCGAGATACAGTTTCAGATTGAATAAAATAAATAAACAAAACTCTATTAAATTTATCATCTGTTGGTTATTACACTGTCAACTTGACATTGCTTTCTAAAGGATAACCACAACAATGTAGGAAGGTTCAACACAATATTTGCATTCTCGTGTTTGAATGTTTGAAACGGCAACACAAGGAAAGTCAGAAGAAGCTCAGAATAAACAATGAAAACATATCTGAAGGCAACATAATACTGTTTACAAAAAGCTCCTTACAATACTGTGAAAATCTAAGTTTGCAGAGTTTGTGATCCCTTAGTGATCACTTTGTGATCATTTTGCAGTCAATATTTCTAAACATTTTTTGTGACCATAAACGTATGTGCATAAAACTGATTGCAATCGTGGACTGCAAAAGCTTTCATTAGTGATCACAACTGTTTGTGCAATCCTTGATTGCCTCGTAATGTATCGCCTGAACGGTACAAATTTTGATCACAAGGTTGTGATATTGTTGAAATTTTGGGCTTGGTCATTATTTTAAAGATTAGACTTTATATATTATTATTCCCTTGGAAAAAAATTGATTTGCATGGTAAATTGACTTTCTGGTGTTTATTATGTTTTCTGTTTAGAGTACTCGAAAGATGCTCTGTTTCCTCATACTATTTCACAGTAACTTCGGTATTTAGTTATTTGGTCTTTTTATCAATCGATTCCAGCTCAAAAAATGTATCCGCTATAGAATTATATTTTAAACGTAAAGCATATAATGGCGAAATTAAGTAAACTTTAAATATGAAAACAAGTTTTAATAGTGTGTACTCAAATCCTTAGATATTCTGAAGTTAACTCCCTCCATCGTAGTTTTGTCCTTAGCTCTATTTGATATTAGTGATTTTAACATGGCCCCTGTTAATCGTCAACCAGTATAATACTCGATAACCAAATATTTCGCACATGCGCAAATGGTGTCGGAATATGAATAAACAAAATGAAAAACAACAATGTTTTTAATTTTGTTCATCTTAGTTTATGAAGGAAATAAAGGTTATGAACAGTTTTTAACTAAATCATGCCATTTAGACACGAAAATGTGTATTGTTTTGCTTTAGATTTGAATTTTGAATTTGCATCTGTTTGAAAACGTCAGATTGTGTATTGTGACGTCATAGATATAGACAGCAATGGAGGCGAGACATCCACCTTCTCTAAGGTCGCTTAAGAATGGAAAATTCCATTTTCTGTCATATTAGAATCGAAATAATTCATGGCAGGTATATGGTTGTTGTAATTTAACCACTGGCTTGGCCTTTATATTCGTAAAGTTAACCCCTCGCTAACGCTCAGGGTTAAATTCGAATATAAAAGCAGCCCATGGTTAAATTTCCAATAACCATATACCTGCCATGAATTATTTTTTATTTATTCGGATTTCGATTGGTTTTATGCATTTTAAACAATTTTTTGAAATTGTGGATTTCCTATTTGGGTTCTAGTGATGCTGATGAGGAATTAATTTCCGAAATGGCCATACAGCTCATTAAAATTATTACAGTTGGAGTTAACACATGTGTTATAGTCTCATGTCCATTTACTCCATATCCTTTAGTAAAATATTTAGGAAGAAAATTTTAGTTGGGTTTGTATTAAACACGGTTTGAAGAATTGGTACTTTTATTGTCACCATAAATTGAAATGAAGAGATGATTAGTTTAATAAGTTTTTAATAAAAAAAATTAATAGTTTTCTTTTTGCATTAATAGTAATGTGTGTAAAAATTTATAAATTGACCGAATTCTGGGCTATAAAACATATAAATTGGAAATTATTCAACCTTATTTACCTCCATTGCAAAATATGACACTTTCACCATTTTCAAGAAATAATTTTTTATATATTTTTGAAAAACTCATTTAAATTACTTGATGTAATCTGGTCATTTTTTTTCGAAAAAAGAATAACGATTTGCTTTGTATAAAAATATTATATCACTTTTTAAAATTTTCTTACTTACACAAAAAGGCATTTTATATATATTAATGTATCACATAAATCCTATGGTCCTTACCTCTAATCCCAACACGAGATTTGGTTAGGGGACTCAATAGTATTTAATAGTAAATTTGATTGGTTGCCTTATTAACCTTAAAAACTAAAAGCCGAAGTTACAATGTTGCACTTTAGTCTAGTAGCCTATGACATATAAGTGTTAAAGGTTACACCTCTTTAAACCACCATCACTTTTAATCACCACTAAATAAAACTGAAATACTGTTGAGAACGACATATAATTTATACAAATCATACATTTTCCGCTAACTAGATCAATCATTTTGGATATTGATTTATGGGGGAAAAAGGAAATTACATTAATATGAAGTAAGTGAAAAACGAACAATCAAGGGACAACGGCAACATCGGAAACATCAAGGTCCAAGGACACCACATGTGTGCGGGACAGAAAAAAAATGAAGACACACATACAGATGAACAATACGGACCCAATGAAAACCATGGGTGAGATCAGGTGCATCGGAAGAGTGAGGATCTCCTGCTTCTTATAAGACACCCGCCGTATTGAACATGTCAACTCCAATAGTAAAGTCAAATCCGGTAGATGGAAAACAAAGCTGTAAAGGGAAAGATCTGATGTCACCTGGGAAACAGACATCTCATAGCGGTCCACAAGATCGTGGTGTCGACCGTAAAACTTTTGTAGCATTAAAACAGTTTGGATTACATAAATTCAACACAAATAACAACAAAAAATAAGATGAGTACAACAGCAACACAAAGGCATAAACAGTAACAATGGTCAACCTGAATTTTTGTATATACTAGTATCACTGAGCTTTTGACTGCTTAATTTTATAGAGTGAAACCTAAAGCCCTTTGTTCAGAACAAAAGATTTTATTCAGCACATATAAATTTCTAATTTCTTACAGAAGACAAAAAATCGTAGATATAATGTAAACTCTCACATGTAAGAGGTAACATTAAGCCTAAAATGTCTATAAAAAATTCGATACGGTAAAGGTCAAGATCATTATTCGGAATGTCTGTTATATTTAACCTATGTATATAGCGAGTAAGCCAAACTTTTGCGTCTACTAAATTGTCACACTTTCGAACCGACTGACTTATAAATTTGTTGCTATGATAACCGCGTATTCCTTGGATCCTGATGTCAAAAGATTTTTTATTTATCATTGAGTGAGTATATGTACCATAGATAAATTATTAGTCATTAGTTTGTTTTTCTAATCATTTCACAATGATTTGTAAGAGCAGCAATTATCATAGACACTCCTACCATGTCAAGCACTTATACACGTTCATTTAAGATTGAGCGAGGCATCGAAAGGAACAATTGTTTTAAAGTTTTCAAAATGACAATTTCTCCAAGATGTAGTGTCCCTACATTGCTCGACATCCAGCAATGAATTCCGCTTGAACCGGTGCTAGAGGCCGTCTTGAACTTGCTATGAAGTATGAGTAAAACTCATTGTTGAAGGCCTCGTGGTGACGTCAAGATGAAGAACAACAATAAAATCGTTGTTCCATTGCTTGGTTTTACCATGTGTATAGGGAGATTTTTTCTCACACTACCTGTAGTGCTTTCTATGTAACCAAATATGTTGTGTTCATATTGACAGCTATAAGTTGCAAATGTCATTCGAAAATCCCGCGCTTGAATCTTGTGACGTTGTTAAAGGGGACATAACTCCCGTTAGTAAACAAACGTCACGAAGGTCAAATTCCAGATCAACGATTTCACCGTAAATCGAAAATCCAGAGTAAGAGAAGTAAATGACTGTGTAATGTGTTATGTTATGAATTATTCAGTGTCAATAGAAATCGATATGACCCCTTTATAGTACGTAACATGGTGTCCAACGTCGAATATTGAGCAACAGTCCCGTTGTATAGGGAGGATGAGAAAACAAATCAAACACTGGTAGGTATGCAAGTTGAGGTAAATCTCACACACCGGCAGGGAAGATAAGGTAGTCTATGACTCGGCAAAGCCTCGTAAGAGACAACCTTAATCATGCCCTTGGGTGTGTTCTTGTCTTGCACAGCAACCCATGTTAGATTCATATTGTCTCATTTGCATTTACCCCATATTCGTACATTGTTAATCTCAGTTACTGACATCAGATAATCTAAAAACAACGGCAGTAGAATACCGAAGGAACAAGGGAAGCGATGACTACAAAAATTGAAGTCCAAAGACATGGCAAAAACTGTAACAGATACAAACAAAGACAAAACAAGGACATGAGACAGCTACAATGCACGGAAAAAAAGATAACATTAATAAATAAGGCACTCATAGTGTGAACTTCCATGAAAACCGGGAGTGCCATCAGGTACTCCGGAAGGGTAAGCATGTCCTGTCCCGATAACGACACCCGTCACACTATCAGTGAGGCATATAGTGTTTTGAAAGGTCTGTTTGGTAGTGGATTGGCTAATGTCAGTTTCTAACCCTTAGATATTAAACCAATGAAATGCATGATACATGTTACTTCTCCAACCCTCAAACAGTACCATGGTAAAATTTTGAAAAGCTTTTTGTAAACCTCGAAAGTATGAAAACAATCACAAGGACAAATCGGTAGCACAAACACCACTAACGATGACAAAACTAAACATTTACAGTATGGTATACAAGACAACACGAAAAACTAAAGTACTGATAGTGTGAACTCCCATAAAAAGCGGAAGTGACATCAGGTGCTCCGAATGGGTAAGCATGTCCTGCTTCGCTAGCGGCACCCGTCACACTATCAGTGAGTCAATCCAGGGTTGAGTCAAATCCGGTTATGTCAAATCCGTGAAGACGTGAAATCTAGCTGAAAATGTCCGTTTTCATTTGGGACACAGACACGTCATATCTGTCAATGATATCATGGTGACGGCCATAGAATTTCTGAAGGGATGAAAGTAACAAAGGCTGAACAAATCCCAGACTAAGCTGCTTTTGGGACAGTGTTTTTGCTCTATCTAAAAAGTCACTGTATAAACTGCATGCCCGACAGTAAAGAATCAACTGTGAAATGTATGCTCCATAGACTGGAGAGGTAGGTATATTGCTGATCAGAAAGGGAAAGTTCACAATTGGGAAGTTAAAATCATCATGTTTGTCATAAAGCTTAGATTTCAAACGTCCATTTTCGTCAATGTAAATTAAAAGATCTAAATACGAAGCTGAAGTAGGTGTACCATTAAATATTCCTTGAATTTTGGATTATTAAGAGAAAGTACATCGTCTATGTAGCGGAAGCTGAAACTAAATGACCGGGCTAAATGTTTCTGGTTTTTTTTGTGTAAGCCCTTGTAAAAACTTCGCCTCATAAGAAAAAAGGAAGAGATCAGCAAAAAGTGGCGCGCAGTTAGTTCAAATGGGAATCCCGATTGTCTGTTGAAAAACAAGGCCTCCAAATTCTACAAAAGTATTATCTATTAAAAATTCCAACATCTTGATTACGTCAATCTCAGTGTACTTCTTGTTTGACTCAGTGTTGTTCTTTACAAAATATGTTTTGTCTTTCCCTACTTCTAAATAAGTGTATCTGCGTTCTCCGTTTTTAGTGCAGAAACATTGATGTATCAAATCCGAAATTACTGTTTTAAATTTATTGTTTGGCAGGGTAGTATAAAGAGTAGAAAAATCAAAGGTTTGTATGCTGTGGCAATGGGCAAGACTGCCAGAGGAGAGCTGTTCGAGTAGATCTTTAGAATTTTTTACAATCCACATCTGATTGACGCCGCTCGTGGAGTAGACCTTATCACAGTAACTTTTCAGGCCATCTCTGACTGCGGTCAATAAAGTAGTAAGGAGCTTAGAAAGTGGCTTAGTGGTGCATCTGGAAGACCCCACAATGAATCTCTGTTTGTATGGGTTCTTATGAAGTTTTGGGACCCAGTAGATGTAGGGGGCTGATTGTTATCATCATCCGCTTTGATACAAAAGGATGCTAAAACAGAGTTGTGATTTTCAATAATCTTCTCCCTTGATAGTATGTTGGGAGTATAAGTGTAGTGGGAGTATAAGTAGGGTTTCCTGATGAACTGTCAATTTCCATCTCCTCTTTCTTAAACACGAACAGTATGTTGTTAGAAGCTTTGTCTGCAGGACAATGACGTAATATTCATTAGGTTGTCCATAGTTTTTCTAACGAGGGGATCTTCTTGGAAGTCTGGATTTCATTGATGTTTTCAAACGCCGAATACGATTCACAATTAACAACTTAATGGACCTGATCCAGTCGGACAGCGTCTCGACATCTTTCTCTTTCTTTGCCCACTTCCTCGCATAGTCCTCATCTGCATCCATCAAAATTTTGAATTTGTACTTCCAGTTGATATGCGGGGGTTCACGGAATTTGGTACCTTTTAAAAAAACCTCTCGTAGTTTGATATTGTTTATAATATCTTAGTCACCGGTTATCACATGTCCAGCCGTACTGTAATTGAAGAGCGCAATCAGGTGGTTTGGCTTCAAAGTCGTCAATTTTGAAATCACGCAGTAACCGTTTTTAATTGAAAATGGAAGTTGCAATGGGTTAAGTGTAGGAAAACGAAATAAACGGAAATTCATTCATGAGTTGGTAACTATATTTTGATCATCATCTCTGACATTACTGTAGACGAAAATTGAAATTTTCTTGGTTGTATAGACGTTTCTCAACAACAATTACAGATTCCCCCTGATCATACTAAAAATTATTTACAAGCAGGCAACACGTCTTCTATTTCGGTACCACCAAGAAAACTGATTTTATTTGGAACGTTCCAGTTCACAGTTGATTCGTTACTGTCGAGTGTGTAGTTTGTACAGTGATTTTTTTAACAGAGCAAAAACACTGTCCCAAAAGCTGCTTTGTAAGGGATTTGTTTAAGCTATGTTAATTTCATCCCTCACGAAATTCTATGACCGTCACCATAACATCATTGAAAGGTATGACGTGTCAGTATCCCAAATGAAAGTGGACATTTTCAGCTAGATTCACGTCTTCCCGGATTTGACTACCGACTTTGACATTTTCCTGAATTGACCCACTCACAGTGTGACGGGTGCTGTTAACAGAGCAGGATATGCTTACCCTTCCGGACAATGGGAGTTCACACTGTGAGTGCTTAAGTTTTTTGTGTTGTCTTGCTATATTTTAGTTTTGTCTTCCTTAGTCATGTTTGTGCTACTGGTCTGTCCTTGTCTATGTTTGAACACTGGATGAGGGTTAGAGAAGTAAGACGTACCATGATTTTTAATTGGTTTTGTCTCAAGGTTAGCAAAAGACATTAACCAATCAGCCTAACAGATCTTTCAAAAATATACATGCCTCACCTACCGTGTGACGGGTGCTGTTAACAGAGCAGGAAATGCTTACCCTCCCGGAGCACCTGATGTCACTCTCAGTGTCACTTGAGTTCACACTGTGAGTGCCTTTGTTTTGTCTGTTGTGATTTCTATTTCTGTGCTTTGTATCTGTCTAACGTCATTGTTTTCTGTGTTCTCGTAATTGCCCTGTCTTTGGACTTCGATTTTTTTAAATTTAACTCCTTTGTTCCTTCGGTATTCTACTGCCGTTGTTCCAGTATTTAGATTGAAGAATTTTTTTAAACTAATGAGTAAACGCTGTCTTTGGTTGATTTAGCTTTTTTTTTGTTTTAAATCCTGGTCAGTGCAAAATATTTCTATCTGATTCTAAGACAACACTTGATCAGGTATAATTCTTTTATAGTTGACAAAATGTTCTTTATTTAGTTTTGATTCTTATTGTAAATTATGTGTTTTGTGAATAAGAAGGTAACAGTCAAAAGTGTGTAAAACCGGTCATATATAGTACATATACTGCTGAATAATTTTCAAATCGAATTCCTTTATAAAGCCACCTGAGAGATGGCACGTGATGGAAATGCACAGTTGTATTCATTTTAATGAGCTGCGTCTTTCTGATCAAATATAGTGCGCAAGTTTTCTTTCAAAATTCGTTTTTGCGAGTGGAAAAGTAGATTATGCATGGGGAATTAATTTGTCATTGTTTTCTGTGTTCTCGTTTTGGCCATGTCTTTGGACTTCGATTTTTGTAAATACCATTCCCTTGTTCCCTCGGTATTCGACTGCCGTTGTTTCATGGTTTCTTAAAGAAGAGTGGCATCAATGAATCTACATTAATCCGTAAACAAGAAATTGATTATAATTATAACCTGTTCATCTATCATATTTATATATTGAGTAAAATACAAAATATATCTGATGTTTGAATATAGAGCAAATAAGAAAACAATTTGTTATGTTATTTAATAAAAATTAAAAGGTGAATTTATACAATCCTGCAGTATAAAGATGATATTTTGTCTCTAAACAACCCTCGCTTTGGTGATTTTCTTCATCTAATGTATCCGAAAGAGATCGAAATTGAGGATACTACAAACATTTCCAGATTTATACATGTCGCAGCTGTTATTTTAGAGTTCGTTATTGTCAGTATCATTTTCTATTTTGACAGAGAGGTTTATGAATCAGGGATAGAAAACTTAGAACTTGAAGGGTCACCGTAGGAAATTTGACGATACCCTCCGCACCAAGGAAGAAAATGAATAAAAAATTAAGAATCTAAAAACGTTTTTAATATAGAGGCAATAAAGCATCCATAACAACAAAAGGTAAAACAAAGAATCGGAAACGAACAGGCAATTGAAAAAGAAAAAGTTAGCATTGTGAATCCCCCCCAAAAAAAACGAATTTTTCTGAAAGGGTAAGCAACCCACAGTGGCATCCGATCTACACTCGTCATACTGCCAACAAAAAGTTCGATGTTATTTACATATGTATTCAATACATTTTGTTTATTTAATTGAACTTATTTTTGCTACAATAAAAGAATTTATTTTTGATGGAATTTGCAATGAAATAAATAGGTATTGTTCCTTAATTTTTGCATAAAAATAAAATTCTTTCGATTTTTTTTACAAATTTATTTCTGTTTTAAGGTACAGAATATGACGACTTAAAAAATTAACTAACTCTTTCTTAAACATTTAGTTGAAGTTCTGATTAGAAATAGTATGTGCATTGAAATTCTAAAAAAAAACATGGGTTTAATGACAATAATTTTCCTTACTTGAGATTATGCCTACCCTTTCGGAGTACCTGATGATACCTCAGTTTCGGTAGGAGTTCACACTGCTAGTGCTTTAGATGATTTTTGTTTATTTGTTTTGTCTTTGTCATGCTTTCTCAATTCGTGTTCGATATGAATAGTCGTGATTTTAGATTTTTGATTTTTGAATTCCCCTATTCCTCATTCTTGCTTAGAATTTCGTTTGCCGGTGTATCTAGAATAGAATTCAGTGAAATCTGTTTTCACAGAAATTTTCCAAAACAATGGAATAAATTTCTATTATTATTTTTAGCCAGGTTAATGTTAAATGCACTAGACAAATAATAACTAAACATAAGCTATATGACTGCAGTCTAAATACATGGCTATTAGGAAGTTGTTGCACAGCTTCGATATATTTTGATATCATGTTTTAAGTTTTATTGCCTGTACTTTCAAACAAATAACAATTTGAACATTCCTTGAAACGTCTTTTTCTTTTCTTGTTAAGGAAAGTAATTGCAGAAGTCAATTAGTCCGCTCCATTAAATAAACGATCCATATAAACTGTAAGTTATTCCGGACAACAAAATGACGTATTTAATGTTCGTTTTCTGACAGATGTGCATCCATAGAAACGTTTAGATTTTTACAGGCGGTAATAAATCTGATATATGTCTGCCGAGGATTTACTTTTGCTTAACTTGTACTAAAACATACCGTTGTTTTTTTGGTTCATTAGTCATCATAATGATGGTAAATAAAATGTCTGTTACTTTATTATTGCCATTTTATCATGTTGTCTTTTTGCACGGAAGAGAATAAAATGTCGAGAGACTGCATTTACAATAACTTCGATATTTTGTTTTTAAAAGTAAGTGAGATCAGAAAATTCTAAAAACAAATGATTCAGTGATAATGGCAACTTCGGAAATACCAAGAACGAGTTCGGCACAGAAAGAAAAATAAAGACACATACACAGATGAACAACAAGGACTCAATAGAAAGTCATGAGTGCGACCATGTGCATCGGTAGAGTAAGCTTGCTGCTTATAAGACACCAGCCGTGTTGAAAGTGTCAATTCTGGTAGTAAAGTCAAATCGAGTAGAGAAAAAAAATTAAGGTGTAAAGGGAAAGATATTTTTCATCTGGAAAAAATATCCCATGCCGCCCACAAGATAGTGATGTCGACCATAAAATATTTGCAGTTGTGACTTCAAGTTATGGGTAAAATACCCTTGTTTAAGTAGCTTATCTGTGAGTCACCGGGTTTTATTAAGGTAGTAACTGTATCGGACACAGGCCTTGGGTAGGGAGTCGGTTAGAAGATTCAAACTCCATCTGCTGAAGCCGCTGGAGGGTTTGCTACAAAGAAAAGGGAAGTTCATTATAAGAAAAGTGGGTCACCGCATTTGTCATACAACCTATTTTGAAGTGTACATCTATTGTCAATTTCAAGGTGAAGGTCAAGGAGCAAGACTGAAAATGTTTGAATGTTGCTACAAAGAAAAGGGAAGTTGGATATTAGAAAAGTAAGTCATCGCGTTTGTCATACAGACTAGTTTGTAGTATATCTCTGTTGCCGATTTCTAGATGAAGGTCAAGGAACGAGGCCGATGTTGAGGTGTTTGTAGTATTCTTAATTTCGAGCTCATTTGGGTAGATAAGATAAAGAAAACCAACAAAGTGACGTTTGTTTGGTGACAAAATATTATCTTTATAGCAGAAGCTAAAATTAAAGGATTGGCCTAGTTTTTTTTATCTCTATCTTACATTCAATAAGCCCTTCGATGAATTAAGCCCCATATGAGTAGAGAAACAGATCGGCTAAAAGAGGTACACAGTTTGTGCCCATTAGAATTTCAATAGTCAGCTGAGAAACAAGTCCTCCAAACTGGGCAATTATATCGTCGATTAGAAACTGTAACACTTTAATCACTTCTTCCTCTCTATATTTTTGTCGTATTTTACAAACTATGCTTGTTCTCTACCTATAACAATGTACTTGTATCTTCGTTATCTATGAATAGTATCATACAACCGAGATTTCATATGTTCATGAAGAATGGGGGTATACAATGTGGGGAAGTCCAAAGTTTTAATGCTGTTACAGTGTGATGTTGATCTAGAGTTTAAAATGTTAAGTAGATATTTAGAGTTTTTCAATATCCGCCAATCATTTAACCTCTTCTTGCAAATACCACAATATTTTAGAAGACCCTCTTTTACGACTGTCAAGATGAATGTTATCTACTTAGAAATAGGTTTTGTTGGACATTTTACGTAAATCTGCTTTATATTTTAATCGCTGTGTTGAAATTACAGATGATTTAATTTTTGTTGTTTAACAGACTTTTATTTGTAAGAAATATATGTTGCAATAGACCCTTTCATAATAACTGCGGAGCTATAATTATTTGGCGGGAATTGAGACACGCAATTTTCCGGCAGAATGGCGTAAAGAAAAATGAAGTAAAGACTGTGTCGTCAAAAAATTTATGATAATGTGTATACACTCATTAATTCCAACCAGGGTAAGATATCGATATTAATCTTGCGAGGCAAGCCGAGTTTGAGAACCATTGAAAGTTTATCAAAGGGTGAATTAGAATTTCTAAATCTTGCATTTTCAACGTTGCTATTTTTTCCTCATTTAATATCACAAATTACAATTAATTCACCACCAAGCCGTACTTGATATCCGACGTTCCTTACCGATCTCAATGCCGTCCGAATAAGTTGCATGGTAATTTTCTTTGTTGCACCAGGGGAGGGCATCTTTGCTAGCCAAGGGTTACGATTTGCTCATGTGTTCTTCGCCCTTGGCATATCAAGCCACACTTTTGAAGACATATATTTCAAATTATCTCCCTTTGTAGTAAGAGTTTCAGTATGATTTATCAATTAAAATATTTAAAATAATTTTGTCCTCCAATAAATATAACAACAAATTTTTATTAGGTTTCTTGAGCAAATAAATTTACATAGATCCGTTCATCTTTTTATCTCCTTCACACAGATATACATTTTCATTTATGTACGATGTACATCTGTCTTCATTTGAACTTTTGTCGTTCAGTTCATAAAACTCATTATTTTCCATCTGCATCATGTTCCCAGTTGTTGACGTCACTATGGAGTAGTGTTTACTTTTCCTAGAACGTCCAACTATTGGCTCATGGTTGCCAAGATTTCGGCTACATTGACGACATCTTTGTTTTCCTAAAAGAATAGAATATTGGTTACATAAATAACCTAAAGCCAACAATAAGAAAAGCGTACCTTTATATGAATATCAAAATACTGAAGTTACTGTTAATTTAGCCCAATTTGTGATTTGCAAGTCTTGTTAATGTAAGTGCTTTTTTTT
>MJUU01073012.1:153523-171371 GCA_002080025.1 Modiolus philippinarum
AGTTCTTTTCATTTATACTATTATTTCGTCTAGATTTTATCTGCACTGAAGAGACATAAGTTGTCGAAATGCGCATATGCAGAATTTCAAATTTACAGTAACTTCGGTATTTAGTTATTTCTATTTACATTATTATTTTGCTACAAAATTATTCAGTTTTTTGCACGCAATATTTTGTCATGGATGGATGAGTACATTGTTCAACGAACATCCGCTGTTACAGTAGTGAATCATGATTTCTAAGCTTCCTGTGAGCAAATGTGAAATACATATTAATTTACCGCCCCAATGTATGTTTTTATCCCTATAGACACAAGAAAAAACGACAAAAGATGTTTTTTACCATATAGGCGCAAGGAAAACGACAAAAGATGTTTGGGAACAACTATGGGTGCTAAAGGCAATTTAACAATTCCAGACGTTTTAATTGTATTCTATATATTTAATTTCTTTTCTTTTTGTAGTATCTTAATTTTTCTTTTTATTGTAGACATTACCACTAATAATATTGTCTGAAATTAGCACATCAGAATAAATAATGAATGACTATCCCAACCCAAGAACATTATTCAACAAAATTTGTTCACTTAATATGTTTCTTGAACTAACAAAAAATAAGTTAACTATTAATTAAGTTTCTGCATATGAGCATTTCGACATCTTATGTCTTTTCAGTGCAGATGAAATCAAAATATTTGGAAATTAATACTTAGAAATATTTGTAAAAGCTTACAGAGAACAAATAACCAAGAGGATCTCAACAGAAAAGCCAAAATCAGCAAAGAACAGAGCTATGCAGAAGGGAGATACTCCTTAGTTTTAAACAAAATTTTGTTAGAATAGTTGTCTGAGAGAAATAATTTTGCCCAACATAATGCCCAAAAGAGAAACTCTTCTCAAATAATGTAATTGATGTATAAACAATAAAATTCTTAGTAGAGGCTTATTGTCAATGAATTCAGAAGCGTATTTTTAACTATTTGCCTGTTGGAAAACATGTTGCCAACTTAAACTCTGACTAACATGTCTGATTTTTTTTTATCCCAACACATTTGCTAATCATGATAACCCATACATGTACAGCATACAGACAAGAAGGATGAAAATGACAGTCTTTCAATTGACCAAACAAGAGTAACAAAAGAAAAGATTTATCAGTAGAACCTATTTGAAAACACATTCAAAGGTATTACTAACTGAGCAACTTGGCAAATAACAATTACGCTTGGTCAATTTCTTGCTTAGATAATGGTGTCAGGTAGGTCATACCGGTAACAGCAGTCTAGATGGTCACCAGTATTAAAAAGTTTTAAATCATCCAATGTCTAGATAAGAACCAAGCTTGTCACGATGGTCCTACAATATTCCCTTTAAAAATGAAAGTTATAATCGGGTAGATAATGTTCACAGCTATGTAGATGACTGCAAACAGAGAACATTAATCAACATTCGACCCTAAATATGACATAGAGGTCTACTACACAATTGTAACATAAGCTTAAAAAAATCGACAGTAGGGCCTTGAGAGCCTAATTCTTTTTTCTTGATTCTAAATGTCAAAACAGTTTGAAAAAAGGACAGCAGCTGACAAATTTGAATGCATATGTATCACAAATGTTTCCATAAATACATAATATATTTGTTCAATTTTGACTCTTGGAGTTTGTCCGTTTATTTTTGAAATTTGTATCAAATAACCATTAATCTTCAAATCAAAAATATGTCTTATAGTAGCCTAATGGTTCTAGTTGTTATTATCCATATAAAAATTTAAGTAAAAAAAGGCCAGTAAATATGTGTAAAAATTACAAAAAATATCAGTAAATACATGTATTTCCTGGTGCATCTAGTAAATACATGTATTTACTGAATGACCCAGTAATTACAGTACAGACTTAGGAAATACATGTATTTCCTGATTACATGAATTTACTGTAACATATATATTAAATGATCTGTTAGAACAGTTTTAGTGAAGATTAATTCATTCTCAAAATAGTATGCTGAAGGAAATAAATTCACCGGAAAATGACCATTCTTTCCATCAAATTGTATGTGTAACTGTGGTATGTAAAATGAATTTTGAATGCAGACAGATATTTTTACCCACATAACTTTGAAAAATGAAATTTGTTACAACAACTGTTTCAAGTTTATTGTTCCTAGAATTTCTGAATCGATTAAAACACCACATTGGTATAAATTTTATTTCACCAGTGGAGACATTTACATTTCATTTGTGGTTTGCTTTGGACGTTTTTGTGTAATTTTACTCGTTTACATCATTGATTAAGTTCAACGGTATTTCCCAGGGTAACCTCATACATGTATTCTCCAATTTTAGGAAAAATACATTTTAATCAAGTTTTTTGCTCTTTTTCCCATTCGATGTAAACCGATTTAGTACCATTGTACTTTGTTTAATTGTATATATTGATAAAGAAAACAAAATAACAAAATGTCATAAAAATTACAATATAGAAGCATTGCAAACTAAAATAAGATACTTCCTGTCACATTTACTGTCATAGGTGCTACTTATTCAATGGAATAGGAAATATTTCCTAATCCCTGAAGATTTAACAGTAAATCTTTAAAAACTTGACTTTATTTTCTGTTGATTTGAAAGGATTGTGTTATTTTTTTTTTCAACCGTGAACTATTTTTTTCTTGGAAAGCAAAATAAATCTAAAAAAGTCAATTTTAAAACTCTATTTACATTATTGAATCAAGAACGAATACGGCATATTTTGTTAACTCCCGTGGCCATTCTCAGCAGTTGGTTAAATGTGCATGACTTTTTCAACAACGGGCGTTGATTACATTTCTCAGAGATTTTTTCCTGCCAATTTTAGATTTTTCCCGTTTTACACTCATTTCATGAGAGGGAGACATTTTCATTCAGTTAGGTCGCGAGGTAAAAAAAAATCTTCACTCTTGATAGTAAAATTTCGATTTTTAACATGCTTGGTAAAGCTCGAACGTTAAAGATAGAAATTTTACTATTTCGAATGAAAAAATATTTTAACTGACTCCCACCTGAAGGAGAAACTATATTCCATTCATTCCTTATTTATAGTTTAATAACATGACTGAAATTCACAAAATAACAGTGACCTTAATTTATGGTATTGAAATCTGGACTTTGGTAGGTTTTTGCTACATGTATAATACGTACAATTTTATTGGTATTTAAACCTACATATTTCAGACACAGCCGTATTGAAGCAGAGGTACGGCGTACTTATGGAAAAAATGTCCGTATTCAAAGGTATTACAAAATACAAAAATACCGAATTCGCAGAAAAACAGTAAATTTCGTTATGCTGTACGTGTTTCAAGGAGTAACCTCTCATCAGCAGCATTGAATTCAAATAATATGGAAAGCCATTATCCAAAAGTAGGAAACTTGGGAACACGCCATCCGAATTTACTGTATAAGTCGAAATCACGCATGCAGTCACGTTAAACGACGCTTCGTTTATTACATAATCCATGTAGAAGTAACCAATGGATCGATCTAGTCAAAATGGAATTCACCTTCATGCTTTTTCCGGTTGGTATCGCTGCTGCACTATCAGGTAGTTCGCGGGAAAACTGGTATTTTACGCATGTTCAAAAATTATTTCTTGTGCGTGAATTTTTCCTGGCATCACTACTTCACAGAACAAAACCTGAAAGTGCAGTGATGACTTCAGTCGGGACAAAATATGGCAGGTGCATTCCATTCGGTGTTTTTTTCCTTAATTATTGAAAAGTTTTTTTTTGTATATAGCGCATTAAGTTTCACAAATGTAAGCTTGGACAACTTCTACAATTTGTTATGAAAGACATTGTGATTTTTCTGTCGTCAAGTTAATGAGATCAAAAAATCTTCGAGACGTATTATTCTTCAAACACATCTGTGGTAAGTGGCTTACAGCAAATCATTTGAATTCAAATTGGGTTATCTTTGAGTCTCGACATTCAAATTGTGACAGCCAACTAACAGACTTTAGGGAATGATTATATTCTAAAGCTCAGAACTGAAACAGGGGATCTGACCTATCATGATCATTAAATGGGTGAGCGTTAGGTAAAGAATAATAATTTTTTCCCATAAAGCACAGTTTTCGCGGTCATCATCTACCTTTCAAAAAATGTTAAGAATTGTTGATTTAGAGCATACCGTCTTTTGTCGAGGTTTTTTTTTTATTGTGTTAAGGAAATTTGTCTTAAAGTATTTTAGGCTTATCTAGCTCGCGAGTTTGTTGCATTTATTCTTGGAAACAAATCTTTCAAAAATCCACCAGTAGCCTCAATTACGGTATGCTACAATTTCCATTATTTAATTATATATATTTTTCATTGATATCAATATGATGATTTATCTGAAAATAAACTTATCACGATTTATTTCCGTTTGGGCTTAAACCAAAGACACATTCAAGGCCAAACCAATTTCTCGACTTAATGTCGATATAATTCATTTATACGATGGGTAATGACAAAGTATATAAAGTAGATTGAAGTGTTAATTTAAGCAAATGATTTGCTTCTTCGTCCATTTTCGAGTTAGATTATAGAATTGTCATCTTTTTCTGAGAAAATATATATAAAAACTAAGAAAACAGCCCTGCTTAATCGGCTTTCATATTCAATTGAATCTTTTTCGTGTATTTAAAATTGTATATGTTCTGTTTATTCATTGGCTTCATTGCAATTCTGCTAAAACCGCATGCAAACGTCGATGTAAAACGTATTGCAACATGTGCAGTTTTGCTGTTCAAATGTCATTTTTACAACCCATGATTAAAAACTTATTTAAAAAAGCATAGCTGCATTACTTATTCTTTCTGATGACCAATGGGATTTTTATGGAAAGTCAGCTAACACATGAATTCTGGAAATATTTTTGAAAAACAAACACTTAAAAACCGGTGAAATCATGACAGTCATGCAAGAAATACACCAAAAAAAAACAAATTAAGTTCTTATCATGCAAAAATCATCCCCAAATACATGTAGCGCACTTACAAATATAATCAATGATAGTATATATATAATAAATATTTGCGCATTAATGTTGAGTTATAAACACTACCGTCAAGCCAATTTTGACCTAAAATTTTGTTTTTAAACATATCTTTGACGTCATAAAAACAACAAAAATGTGCGGAATCATAGTTTAAGGTAGATCGACACTAATACACGGCGCATTCGATTGGCGCATTTGTGTAGCACGAGTCGGATGCGGAATTGACTTGATTTTCAAGCCGGAATAATCCTGTATTGGCCTATTCATTGTGATGTCACAAAAGATTGATATACACTTTCCCGCGAATTAGCTCCCTTTTCCCATAAATATTGTCTTTTCGTAAACTATATCAAATAACTTTCTTAATCGAACGGTGACATGTAGATTTTTTCAGCGTAACAGATAGCTTAAGTGTATATCTCTGAAATATTAAAAAATAAAAAAAATCTGTCTGATATTTATTTTATATGAAAGATAAACAGTAAGCATGTCCTCACAGTTCCCTAAATATTCTTTGTAAATATTGCTAAAAAATACTGAATTTGGCCTGATTTTCGAAGCCAGATAACGGGAAAAGATGATCGGTGACATATCATTTTTATTTAAATTTTGGAACATATAGGTTAAGACCTATAAAATATCTTAAAAGAAAAAAATTCTGTCTGAGATTTTTATTAGGATCGAACTACCTTAAATTGATTTTGTCAGTTTTTCACAGGTTTTTCATATAACAAACAGCAGCGCAACCTTTTGCACTTAGTTTTGCGTATATTAATAGCAAATGGATTGTTGAAATCGTGCCAGCAAAATGTGTTTGGGTGAGGGGTTGGGCCCTCCTTCACTTTGATTTTCAAAAATTGTCAAAAAAAAAGAAAAAAAAGAAAAAATAGCAGTCTCAGGCCACTTTTGACATTTAGTGAACCTAGTCTTTTACTTTTACATAAGAACTGTACTTTTTATTTATTCTCGATTTCTCGATACATTTGTTGTTCATTTTGTTTACTAATAAGGGAAACAAGGTATACCAAACCAATGATTCCAGTATTTTTGGAAATCTACAGTTTGTAAGACATGGTGGTGTACGACATAATTAAATTAATGCTGATATACGATAGGTTTTAGTTTTATTAAAAGAAACAGAGGCTATTCAGAAGATCAGGAATAGCTACCAAAGGACGCCTGCCGTAGGGAGTGTTGGTTGACAGACAGGCAAAGATCATGAACCTGAAAAAATTGAGTCACAAGAACTTAAGCCAAATGGTTTATAGTCGGCGAGTTAGGCAAATTCAATGACGCATATCTATCTGATGCAACATCAAAGTCTAGAGAGAACAGTTACAGTAAGATTATGAATAAAAAGTCAAATATCGAGTCAAACGGGCATAATATTATCAAAGATGACAACACTGAGACAAAAAATATGTTCATTGCAAGGAAAATGTGTACTGATTTGTTGACGAAACATTCCAGTATTGCCCTATTTTCTGTAAATTCTATGTAAATGCTGATTTTTGAAACCTACAGTGTTTTCTGTGTTTTGTTTATGGCTGAGGCTAAGCTTATCAACATGCGCAAAACGCAGATCTGGATGAAAATATAAGGTGATCGCATACGTAAATACAAAACCATGCACAATCGTAATATGTACGCATACGTTCTTGAAATCTTGTGCTTAAACATATTCTCTCGCCTCTAAATGTGTAGTTCAACAAAGCAACGTATGGACATAAGAAAGGTTATATTTTAGCCTGAGTTATGTGTTGTAATTTGGATTCTGCATTTATGTTTTATTCTTCCGAAATTAGGTCTTACAAAGGTGGACTATGAGTAATTAACTTGAAAACTCCTATTTTATGAAGGCAGCTGAATCATTACATCTATGATTAATAGCTTCTGAAAATATTTTCTGAACATTAATTAAATAATTTCTATAACCAATGTGGGAAACAAAGGACGATATTATTAAAACACTCTGCCGTTTGAATTCAAATTTATTCTCATTTTTGTTATTCTCTTAAATTTGTTGCTGTCTTCCTAAAATATTTCAGATTTCGATAAATTTGTCATATCTGTCTTTCTTTTGATAAATTGTACAATGAAATACAGATTGAAAAATGATTCAATTTAGATAATGCATTTGACGCAATAAATACATTTAAAATTACATTTAAATCAATGCACCATAGTTAATTAACTATTACTGAAAGTGAATTCGCAAATATATTTAAGACTAAATTGATATAAAATCATTCATTGAATTATGATTAAAATATTTTACAAATTGTCATTGTTAAGGTCAGTTTTTTTCTAGAAAAAACGTGAAAGTGAGTGCATATATTGACAAGATATCTAAACATCTAAAACACAATTTTGACAATACTGTTGTGCTTAAGTCGATTTCCACATAGATTTATGATGAGCAAATATTTTTTTCCCTCTATTTCTAGAGTAATTTCTTAAAGGAAATCGTCCGGACGGCACAACAATATTTGACGAGAAGTGTACACGAAAAGACGTAATTTTAAAAAATCGACCGAAGACCTTACGAATCTAGCAGCCACGTTGAATACTGTTACAAGTTATTTTATTGCTGCGGTCAAGGAAGTGGCAAAACTTTTAATGTAATGAAGTCAAGATTAACACCCCAAGCTTACACAATGTGTTAAATTCATCGATGTCAAATGTCTACATTGTAGATATATCAGACGTGAAAACCTGACAAATGTGTACAATGTTGTCTTTGTACTACGGTGAGTCAGTGAAAGTTAAGAGCGTGGGGGTTTAAATAATTGAAAGTTTTGCCACTTGCTTGACCGCAGCAATAAATTAAGTAAATAAATCAAATTATTATATCTCAGCATGTATTTCCTTTATAAATTGATTATTTGATAATTTTACTATTTTTTCACATTTGCCGGTCAATAGTTTAAATACTCTGGATCATTCAGACTCTCTACTTTGAAAACGGAGAGTCCGGTTGAAGCAGACTATAGTTTCAATGAATATGGACTGCTGATGAAGTATTTACTGGTCATGAAATAGGACGTTGATCTATTGCCAGGTCATTAAATAGAACGATGAACTATTCACAATGATACCTTTGATGTTCCATTTCGGTACTTCTGTTTACTGGCTATTCGAGCAATAGCAAGTTTGAGGATTTCCTCGACACTAACTATATCCCTCCGCGTCGCGGCGGGAAATAGTTGTGTCTCGGGACACCATAAACTTGCTTTTGTCCTCATAGCCAGTAAATAGGTGTATACTGTTATTATTTTATTATAGATACATTGGCTTATTAAGAAAATTTGGTTCTACATGCAGGGCTCTTATACATCTGGGCATTTCACATCCAAACTTCTATGGAAATATCATTTACAAAGCGGATAAATTCAAAAATTGTCCTTCCAAACTTATTAATCCGTTGAACAAACTTATTCATAAAGGATATAAATACAGCATTGTTGTTAAATCTTTACTTCTGGTTTTTGTTGGCAAAAATATTGATCATCTCCTAAATGCTTTACACCATAACTAAATTTAAACAATTTTTCACATTGGCAGTATTTGGCATTGCACAATATCATGTTCTTCTTTCATAATTGATGATGTTGTTATACCAAATCTATTTAGAAGTATTTCAATTGAAATTTCATATGTAAGAAGGCTTGATATCATAGTCAACGGAAATTATGTCCTTAGCTAGCTGTCAGTAACTGCGAGCATTTGTCCGGACAGTACCTGTGTGTATTGTCTTCATGTTTTATGTACTTCATTGTAAGGGTACTCATCTTGATAAGTTGGACTTTTTTCTAGTTTGATTTTTACTGTGAGTCTTTTTGTGTATTTATTTTTAGCCATTCACCACACATAGTGGGAGGGTTAGGATCCAAGAAAACGAGTTTAACCCCACCGCAATTTTTGCGCATGTCCCAAGTCAGGAATATGTTGGTCATTGGCTTGTCCTTGTCTTCTTATAAAATTTTAGTTTCTTGATATTTCGGTTATTGGATGTGGTTTGTTTCCATTGATTTATTCACTTTTTTACCTTTTCGGGGCCATTTAGGGCTTACTATATTGTGTGAGGTTCCTCACTGTGTTGAAGACCATATGGTGACCCCTAGATGTTTTGTTTTTTGTCGTTTTAACCTGGATATGGATGTTGTCTCCTTGACATTTACCCCATTTCCTTTCTTTTTCATATGTTAAACATTTCTGGAGATAGCAATTTTGAAAATTTATGTCTCTTTGGTACAGCTGCAAATCAAAGATTTAGAACACCAACAATAGAAAATGTGAATTGAGCTCACACAAAACAAATAACCTAAAGGTTTCAAAACAATGCCGTAAATAGAAAATGATAAAAACTTTTAATTAAGAATATACTCCTAGGGTTGATAATGCTTTAAAATTTTAGAAAAAAAAATAGCTGAAAACAAAGCTTTAAACATTTTTCATGAACAATTCTATGACGTTTTTTGACAACCTGATAAATATTTTTGAGAATGAATCGGGGGGGGGGTAACTTCCATTATTTTGGTATACGGGGTTGTGCCAAAAATTCGGGTATGTTTTTTTTTTGCATAAAATATATAAATTTGGGTGTGTTTTTAAACAAATTGTATATAAATTTGCATGTAGAAATAATCATTTATATAAATTTTGGTAAATAAAAAGCAAATTAAGGCAGTTATTCATGAAACAACATATTTTCTTACCATTATTTTCTTTAAATGTTCAATATTTTATGTACTTTTTGCTTTGATTCGTTGTTTTTTAAAATTACCAAATTAAATCAATGGTATATGAATATATTAGGCTCCTAACTTTAGTGTTGTTATATAAATTTGGGGTATGTTTTATGTTCAAGAGTATATAAATTCGGGGCATTATTCTGAGATCAATTTGGCACATCCCTACCAGAAAAAATACCAAGTTACCCGCCTCCCCCCCGGGGAATGAATTATCCAGTGCGTAGACTTTACTATGAAAATAAGACGCAAACAGGGAAATTTTTCAACATGCGTGATTTGGATAGTTGAATTTAACGATCGGTAATATCCCTTATTATTATACAATAACCTATTTTTTCCAAGACAAGGATATCCTACCATACTTTCTGTTAAAAATTGGATTTTATAATCAATGAGATCATAAATTTAAGCTTTCTTATTTTTGGTTGCTTTTTAAAGATATAAATAATATATCAGTTTGATACTGCAAGTGATGTCCTTTTTATTTCACAGTATGACGTCCCCAAATGATGTTCGGTTTCCACCATAGCAGTACATGGAAAAGAACTTGCCAGGTTTTGACCTTATAGTGGTTTTGAAGAGTGATTATTGAATTGTATTATCCGGAATTGCAGCGAGCGACATGTGTTATGTAGCCATTTATGAGTAACATAGTTGGGGAGGAATCATATATCAAAATGTAATTAGATCGACATGTTATGACGTATTGATGGGGTCATGAGAAAGGAATATTGACCGAGGAAGAAGTCCTAGTGTCAAATTTACTTTTTCTCGTGTCTAGAAATTTTTGCATTGACTTGATTTCAAAAGTCTACAATTGTTTGACTATTTGCAATCTTTTTAATCTTATCTTTATATCTACTTACATAAATAAATCTGCGACAAATTTTAAAATAAGGAGATATGAAACTAACAACAATGAATAAGATTCTCATTGAAAAAATATTTCCAACTGGTGGAAAAAGCAATAAGCACATACTATCTTAAATTGGCAGAACAATATTTGATAATTTAGTTTGACCACAATGTTTGTTGATATTTGTTATAGTTTTCACTTTTATGGTAAACTTCGTGGGACTTAAACTATTTCTGATCAAATAAACATAGGCCAGACGAATCGAACAACCAATAAAACATCGTTTTGAATCGATTTGATCCATTTTTATAACTAAGTCATATGAAAATTTTTAATTTATCCCTGATTTAGCGAAAAAGTAAATTTTCCAATAAAACTAGTTTAACCCCGCTGTCGCAGGTTTGCGCCTGTCCTAAGTCAGGAAATTTATTAAATCTTTGTGTGTCTTGTCTGTTTTCTAGTTAGTTTACTTAGTTTACTTTATATCTATAGGGGTCTAGGATGGTGTTTATTTCGCTAAACTTGACTACTCTTTATTTAGGGGCCGACTCCGGCCTGCCGTTGTGTGTGGGGTTTTCTCACCTTTCATTGAAGATCTTATGGTGGCTTTGAGTTGTTATTACTCCCCTTTGGATCGCTGTCCCCTTGACACAATCCCCTTTTCCCTTCTTTGTTCCATTTCTCCAAGTATATTGCGTAAAGTCAATTCAGCTTTTTTACAACTCTTTGAAATAAACATAATCATAATAAACATGACCATTCGACCAAATTTGAATAAATTACAACACTCTTATAACATAAGAAAAAAGGGGGGTAATAACAAAATTACAGAATAGAATTTACAAGAGCCAAAGTTTTAAAGAAAAATCGATTTTCGGGCCAGTACCGAGGTGATGGCTACTGGTCTTATGAGTACACTCGGGGATTAACAGTCCACCAACAGAGACATCGAACCAGTGGTGATAAATAGAAAGATACTGAAGTTACTGTGAATGTAGTTTCTGCATATGGCCATTTCGATAACTTATGTGTTAATTAATTATTTATATCGTTTCATTTAGGCTTCGAGTAATTGTTCTACCACAATTTTTTCCATCCATTTAACCTGTGCACTCACTTGTATAAAAGAGTTATAAACTATTGTGAAAAAACATATCCAAAATCCGAAATATGTGTAAAATCTGATTGAGAAAAAAATACCATAGGGCCAAAACTGAAAGCCGAAATCAACCCAGGACATAGCTATACAATAGGAAGTAGTGCGACAGTGTTTTACACAATTATTGCTCCATGATATGTTATCATATGATTAAGGCACTCAATCTGTTGCTAGACAACATTTATGTTCGTTTTGGCACCATTGTTTATCATCAGGTCATTGGTATCCCATGGGTATAAATTGTGCACCTCTCAATGCAGATCTTTTTTCTGTTCTCTTACGAACGGGACTTCATGAAAAAACTTCTAAATTGAACTGTACCAAACAGTGATAAACTTATTTCTATTTTCCATGATAACAGCAGGTACATTGACGATATCCTTACGATTGACAATCCCCAGTTTTTAGCTTATGTCGACATCATTTAACCCACAACAATTGAAACTTAATAAAGCAACAAATGATTCTAAATACTGCCCTTTTCTGGATCTAAGTATCATCATTGCTTCTGGTAAGATTTAAACTAAAATTTATGATAAAAGGGATATTTTTGATTTTACTTTTACTAATTTCTCTTTCTTGACGGCGACATTTCTCTAGCTCCATCCTAAGGGGTGTAGGATATATCTCATATCTAAATTTTCACAACAAGGTTACAGGTTTCATAAATTATTAAATACTTTTAAGAAGATTTACAGACGATATGAACATTTGATATCTAGATATGACACGAGTCGTAAACAGCTAATTAATCCTCGATTTTATGGAATAAATAATCCAGAAAAACTGGGACGTAATTACATTCTTTACATAATAGTGGATATCCATGAGATATTTTGAACAATACCATTATATTGTCTTTGGATTCCAGTGACCTGAAGACTTTACATATATACTGGCCTCTCACTGTTACTGCCGATGTCTACTGAAATACATGATGACTCTTTACCAAAGCGTTCGGGGAGTTTTGAGTTTGATTTTTCTCCCATAGTGCGACAGTATTTTACCAGCAGATAAGGTTTCTTGAGCTAGCCGGCAGTTTAGCGGCGAGCTCTCTTTGACCCATCTTTCTAAGTTACGTTTGTCATATTTTTTTCTTTTCCAAGATAGTGGCCATTGAGTTAGAAGTCTATCTGTATCGGGTTTTATTTTACTATAGGGAAACGGGATATAGAAAGGAGAGGAAAGGAGAGGTTTGGGTACCCATAAACCGGTTTAACCCTACCACTGGTTTTTGCTAATGCCGATACCAAGTCCGGCTATCCCGAGTTATTTATGTTTGTTTCTTGTTTTCATTATTGATTTTTTAGTATAGTTACCTTGTAAATTGTGGCATGTGATAGTAATTTTGGGCCATTGTAGGTGTTTTTTGTAATATATCAACAATTACTTCCAGCCATTTTTTTCTTGGCAATAAGCTCAAAGTTTCCAATGCGAATTTTAAGTACTAGACTTAGAATTTAGTGCGGAACAATTAAATTTTGGTAAATTTAAAATGCAAATATATTTTTATTTTCCTGTCGCCAAATTGATACTATGAAAAATCTTTGAGACGTGTTATTTTGAGAACAAATCTGTGTAAAATTATTGACAGCGAATTATTTTAATTCTAATTGAGTGATATCCGAGATTCGACTAATAAATTGTGTCAGTCTGTCAACCAAATTAGAGACCTCACGAAATAATTACATTCTGAAAATCAGAACCACAATATGACAGATAGTAAAAAGGTTTATAAATTACATTGAAATGTTGATTCCGGCCGACTGCGGTCAAATTTTTAATTTTGGTAGTGTAATTTTTCATCTTTTAAAATTTGGGGAGATGTGGGCATAATAACTACAGATGGTAAAAAATAGTATAATTTTTTAAGAAAATATGAAAGCCAAAATGTAAAATTTTGAAAATTTTAAATTGATTTTAAATTTTGGTAGTGTAATTTTTCATCTTTTAAAATGGTTTATCTTAGTATAGGGAAAACTTATCAGTCATTATTAACAAATTAGTTAAGAAGATATTCTATACGAGACAGTTTCCAAGGAAGTCGTTTACAATAATTTAAAGTTATTAAGTTTCCAATCTTCGCCGAGTTCTCACCCTCCTTATTACTCAAAAACTTACCATGAAGTTTTTAATCTAATTCATTTTCTGATTATGTAGGCAACGCTTTGAGAAATACCCGAACAAAATAATCGATAACTTATACCATTCAATTGTCTATCAGATTCTACAAATTTTTGGCTAAAGGTCTAGCAAATGTTTTGATTTGATATGCGTTGAAGTGACATTAGTTGTCGAAATGGCCATATGCAGGATCTAAATTTACAGTTACTTCGGTATTTTGTTAGTCATATCATTTTTTTTATAGATATCAATATCATGGTTTATCTTAGTATAAACTATTCACGATTTATTTCCGTTGGCGTTTTACCGAAGGCCCCATTCAGGGCCAAAATTAATTCCTTCGAATTAATGTTGACATGAGAGCATTATATGACAGATAGTAAAAAGGTTTATAAATTACATTGAAATGTTGATTCCGGCCGACTGCGGTCAAATTTTTAATTTTGGTAGTGTAATTTTTCATCTTTTTATTTAAATCGAAAACGTATCTAAATCAAAGTACTGAAGTACTGTTTAGTCGGATTTACGCTTTAATTTCGTAACAGATAATCGTAAAATTGTTTATTGTGCAACAAAATACTATATATATGGGAAATGTTGAAGGTATAGAAGATGAAGAACAATAAATGCATTGTTTCCTTTGGTTAATTTTACCATGTATCTGTAGGAATTTTGTGACATGTACATTTACTCGTTGACAATATATCTTGAGTAGTGTGGAGTTCTTATAAATATCTCCATTGATTGAGGTGCATGCTCTCTACTTTTCTTCAGTTAAAATTTTCAAAATTTTACATTTTGGCTTTCATATTTTCTTAAAAAATTATACTATTTTTTACCATCTGTAGTTATTATGCCCACATCTCCCCAATTTATTTGCCAAGTTATCTTGCAACCAACTTGAATATTCTGTAGTCGTTTGTATTTCGAATTGTCTTTTGGTCCTTCTGTCGAGCAATGGATGACAGTGTTTATTAGGGTACTTTGTCCGATATGTTTATGTCTGTTGACGATCCCGCGTCCATTGACGCAGACAACCATGGACGTAGCGTTGTTCGACATCCAGCAAGTGAATTCTGCTCAAACCGATGTGCAGGTGTATTTGCTCATTGTTGAAAGCCTCATACATTTTGTATATTTTTGCGTCTAGTAAATGGGTATGATAAACGCGTATCTTTTGGTAGTGGTTTAGTTACTACGCTAGTTGATTGCAAGGCTATATTCGTTGAAAGCTGTCCAGTGTTTAGTGTCGGTTAAACTGGTTAATTATAGCACATGGACAAATGTTATTGATAATACGAGGAATATTAAAGGTTTCTTAATTAAACTGCCAAATTTTAGTTCCAAAGAACTGATGTATGTTCTGTTTTATCTGATACAAGTAAGTGATGACAATGAGATATATGAAATACTTATTTGATCATTTAAATACAATTAATACCCAAGTTGTGTTACAAAGTGGTTTCTGGCGGGCTCAATAAAGACCATAACGCCAATCACAATTAGGGTTCTTTATTTGTAGTTCAAGAAGAAATTACATACAGACGAAAAACCCTGTAATAACAATAATAAATATAAAAATAACAATATCACATATTACAAATTATTTAACATACATATCACATAAAAAACAGTAAATTTCGTTATGCTGTATACGTGTTTCATATAATGCCTTTATGGTCTCAAACTATACAATGTAAAAGAGAAATTCTGTAATACATTGGTTAAGACAGCATACGTGGACATATTTAGTTGACAAATTTTTATCCAGCGATTCCATGAAAATGTGTTGGTATGTAATTATCATTGAAAATGGATAAAAGAAGTACGTCACATGTAAATGCCATATCTTGACCATATTAGGATTCCGAAGTAATAAGGGAACATCTTGCATAAATTTGGCAAAACACATATTTTGCATGATCAACGGATCCAAACTTCGAAAAGGGGGATTCAAATGAGATCCAGAGAAAGGAGAGGTTCCAGACTAATTTTTGCCATTTTTTTTAACTGTTGACTAAATTCTGCACGAAATTATTTTTTTTTAAATCGAGAAAAGGGGGAGGTTTCCAACCCCGAAGTCCTCTCTTAGTCCGCCAATAAAAAAAAACATGAATAATTGTTCATCCTTTGTCTCTTAGAGGGAAATATATCGCCAATTTCATATTTTTTTCAATATCGATACAAGAGCCATTTAAGTTAAAATTTTGAATCAATTCTGAATCAAATTAGCAATACGTGCAAACCACGCTCACTAAACTAGAAAGAATTCTAATTCCTCGGTTTATTATTTTTATTTAGTTTTTTGCATCGTTTAAATTCAGAAACATTTCAATATTAAGGTCACAGGTTATTGATTATTATTTCTACAAATACGGTAATATGTGAAGTTATTTATAAATACTTGTCACGTGACACTAGGTTAACTGCTAAAATATTCCCTCCGCAATTCTCTTTTAATTTGGCTTATACCTTAAATTTATATGTCATATTTCTTATGCTGTTTACAATAATGATAAAGAAGTAATTCGCAATGAATTTGGCCGCAAAAAGTTGATTTTTGATCTCGAAGTGAATATTCATACCCGGGATTTTTCTGAAGAAAGTGACAGCATAAGAAGGATTTACGTACCGTAAATCCTCCTAAAAATTAATGCTAAGCCCTCCTACATAAGCATTTACATTTTATTGAATCATATATAATTGATAAATTCCGTTTGAACACGGTCGTTGTTTTATAAGAAACAGGAGATGCTTTTTATTGCGTCCATATTGCTCATTTTTGTAAATATATGTGTGTGTCTTCCTTTTTCTTTTCTGTGCCGTGCTCATGTAATGTCTTTGTTTCTTTGTTTTTCCGATCTTGCCATTGTCCTTGTATTGTTTGTTTTAGACTGACGATTCGGTTCTCATGATCACTTACCTTAATTAATATTATTTAACTTATATAAAACAAAATACTGTAGTCAGTGTAAATTTAGTTTCTTCATAAGACCATTTAAACAAGTTGGGTCTCTTCAGTGCAGATCAAATCAAAAAAATAATTTTGATTAAAATCTAGTACAAACTTTCCTCTAATAAAGTGAAGGCGTACAAGTATTGTAAATATAACTAAACGCACCAGAAAACATTTTGCACACATTTATTTAAATACTTTTTGTGCTTTTGTCTATTTACACATATATAAATGATTAGCAAATCAATTTTCCAATATTAAATAACTTTTTCTAGAGGAACATGACATTCGACAAACCTTCAAGACCTCCATAACAATATTTGACAAATTGTGTGCAAATACAATGTGTTAACACGCACGGATTGGCCAATTATACTCTTATTAGGATAGTATTCACCAGTATTGCATGAAATAACCCTTTTATTTTTTATAACAAACGTACACTTTCTGATAAAAAATCGGATTCTTATTGTCCATGAAGTCATAAAACTGACGTTTTGCTTCTCAGTTATCTTATACGAGGTTGCTGTTAAAATACCGAATGGTTTTACTGGGAAACGAACTTGGTGACTTATATCATGTTTACCATTTTTGAGGAACATAGTTAAAAGGGAATAATATATCAAAATCTCATTAAATAACTAAATACCGAAGTTATTGCGAATTTCGATTCTGCATACGCGCATTTCGACAACTTATGTCTCTTCAGTGCAGATAAAATCTAAACGTTTGGAAGACCATAAAGTCAAATATGTTCAAAAACTGATAGAGAACAAATGACCAAATATGATCTAAATAGAAAGCAAAATCAGCTAAGGACAGAGCTTTGCATTAGGGAGATTCTACTTAGTTTCAACAAAATTTACAAAAATTAGATATTATAAGGTTATAAATAGAATCGGCTTTCGGGTCAGCACCGAAGTACTGAAATTGACAATATAAGATTTTTTAAATTTTGTAAACTTGAAATTTAATGCATCTT
>MJUU01073013.1:0-14701 GCA_002080025.1 Modiolus philippinarum
GGTCAAAATACTGGGCCATTTTTGGTCCTTTGTGGCTCTACTCCTTTATCTAATATTTCCTTTTCTTCTGTTTTTTTTAAATTTCCTAATTGATTCCATTCTAGGATATTCTTAATCTAAATCTGACATTGCAGATGGATATAAAGAGTTTACATCTAATGCTGTCATCATATATTTTTTATTTAATTTGTTTAATTCATTTGTTATGTTATTAAATAATTCAGATTTTTTATCTAATTTATCATACTTATCAATTTAAAATTATATTTTCTGAATTTCCTAAATATTTATTTAATACTTCTCCTATCTCTTTACTCCTGTAAAATTTTCTAATATTAGCAGCTACTCTTCCACCTTTTACACTTTTTCTAATAAAACATCTAGTATATTTATCTGCAGAAGAATATATTTTTTCTTTATTTCGATTCATTTTATTCATCCATGACTTAAAAGTTAAAGCTGGAAGAGATACACTAGTCTGCATATTTAACCCTGATATATTTTCCATCATTTCATTATATAACATCATACAACATGCTAATGATAATACATCGTTTTTTAAATATGGTAACCATTCATCTTGTTTCTCTTTATAATTATCTTTTGTTATCTTTGTAATTTCAAAATTCATTTTTCTTAAATTTTCAGGAATATTGAAACTTTCCCCCCACTTTAATAAACTATCCTTGACATGTTGCATAGTACTATTTGTTTAGGATAGATTTTTACTTTAATATATTAATCTTTTTTTTTTATTTGTTTTGTTGTTCCGTATTTTTTTTTAACCAATTAACCCATTTTTCTGTAATATGTGGATTTTCTAAATTCACGTTTAATAATTTACTTCCCTTTTTAAATGGAGGAGATTTAGTTAAAGGTATATTTTCAATAATTAATTCAGAATCATAACCCGATCCATTATGTGCATATAAAAGAATTTCCGAATTATAAACTTTTTCTCCTAGATATTTAAAAAATTGTTGCATACAATCTTCACCTATGAAATATTTAATATATTTATTAAGTAACCTATTTAATTGTTCTTCTGGAAGATTTTTTACAATACTGTCATCTTCGTTTTTTTTATGATTACAAACACAACCTCGGAATAATTTTAAATTTATTGAAGCAATAGCATACGGAAAATGTTTTCCATTTTCATCTTGATAACTTTCTATATCATAAACATAAGTTTGTTTATCAATATTATCATCTTTTACTCCTTCTTTATCTAACAATTTAACATATTTTACTAACTCTTCATCTATTTCTTTCCACTGTTGTTTATAATTATTTTCAATTTCTTTTATTTTTGATATCTATTAAACAATAATGACCTATATGATGATTGTAAGGATTATAAAGATAGTATAGTACGTAGTTATAATTATTATCTTTTATTTTTGGGTAGATGTGTTTGTCTTTTGGATTATAATATTGAACTTTATCATTCATAAAATTATTAAATCTTGTAAATTTAGCATTATTCATAATAAAATATTGAACTTTTTGTTCTTTATTATTTTCTTTGTAACAAAATTGTTTGTATAATGTGTTAATTTCTTTTTCATGACTTTTACTTAAATTATTACTTTCATCACTATTTAACCGTTTATAACATTTTAAAAAACATTGATTTTCTGTAGGAATATAACAATACTTTCCTTCATATTCTTTAATTGAATATTGAAATGATGTTCCAACACCTTTTTTTGATTTATTAACTTTCTTAAATTTATCTATTCCATATTTTATTTTTCCAATAAAAAACATGTCATACATATCTGATGATTGCTCGATAGAGTTTATATAACCATTAAGTTGATTAATACTTGAAAAATACACTTTACTTGTATATTCTTTATATTCTTCACTATTATTCAATTTTATTTGCCCTTCTATAATTTTACAATATATCCTTCGTTTAATAGATTTATTATTTGTTGTATAACATAACTAAAAGTTTCATTTTCAATGTTAATAGAATATTGAAAATCATTTGCAAGAGTTTTCAATTTATTGGAATAATAGTCTATGTTTCTTTGATAAAAATCTTTATCTTCTTCACCAGCAGATTCTATTTTATCTTTATTATATTTTAGTTGCTCCTCATATGATTTCTTTAATCTTGAGTATCTTAAATTTCCATATACTTTATCTCCTTTATATTTTATTGTTCTTCTGGTTATTTTTTCTTTTATGTTTTTAAGATTATCTATTTCATTATTGTATAAATCGATATATTTATTTTTTTATTTCTTTTTAGAATTATTTATTTTTTGATTTCTTTTTAGAATTATTTATTTTTTCTTCATATTCATTCAGTTTTCTTTTTATAGATTTCTTTTTTAATAATAAGGAACTGTTATATTCTTTTAATTCTTTTTTTCTTTCTTTTGTTTGGGAATAACTTTTGATCTACATTTTTACATTGGGATTTAACACCGTTTTGGTTAGATGAATCTTTATTATATTCACTAAAAGGTTTATTAACTTTACACTTGCTACAAACTTTGGTCTTTGTAGGGCCCATTTTTAAAGAACAATTTTTAATTAAGTAATATTCACGTCGATAATTAGGGTTCCTAAGTATAAATTCTTGATAAGAATTATTATATTTTTCTTTATGTTTAATATAATGAAAATGTTTTATAAGTTTAAGACATTGTTTACATGCACTTTTAACTCCCATTGGTTTATCCTTTGCTTTATAATATTCACTTAGTAACTTGTATTCTTTACATTTCGTACAGATTTTTACTTCTGTCATTTTTAAGAAAACAATTAGTTATTTGAAAATGACGCTTACAAATCTAACAAATAAATTAGCAGATGAATTACATCGTAGAGTTGTAAGTGTTTTTCCTAAAAGACGTGTTTATGTTCATTCTGTTGATCAAACGTGGGCAGTTGATTTGGTAGATATGCAAAAATATTCAAAACAAAATAAACATTATAAATACTTATTAGCAGTTACAGATGTATTTAGTAATTCCATTGAAAAATAAAACAGGAGTAACTGTAAGCGAAGCATTTAAAACATTATTTAAAGAAAGAAAACCAATGTATATTTGGTCAGATAAAGGCTCTGAATTCTATAATCGGCAAGTAAAAGAATTGTTAAAAGAAAATAACATAAAGTTATATTCAACTGAGAATGAAGAAAAATCTAGTGTAGTAGAAAGATGGATAGAAACAATGAAACAACATATGTTTAAATATTTTACTGCCACTGGAACATTTAAATATTATGACGTATTAGATCAATTAGTTAAAAATTATAATAATACAGTTCATTCTTCAATTAAAATGACACCAGTTGAAGCAAGTTAATTAAAAAATGAATTAAGAGTGTCTAGAAATTTATATCCAGAGAAAGAAGAAAAGATTAAAAAACCTAAATTCAAAGTAGGAGATAGAGTAAGAATAACAAAACAGAAAGGTCAATTTGAAAAGGGTTATACAACTCGATGGAGAAGAGAAATATTTGTAATTGAAAAAGTTTTAAATACAAACCCTATTACTTATAAAATAAAAGATTTAAAAAATGAAGAAATTATGGGTTCTTTTTATGAACAAGAATTACAGATGACTAAATTTTAGATTTTTTATTCACTGTACTCCAGGATTTTTTTTTTTTTCTCAATTTTCCCCACCAAACTTTTTCTCCTTCGGTGTACTCCCGGGTAACTTTTTTTTATTGTGTTAGACCCGCAAGAGAATTTTCCATTCGGTGTACTCCCGGGTAACCTTTTTTTTTTGAGGGGGGTCAATTTTTTTTTCTCACTTTTCCCCATCAAACTCTTTCTCCTTCGCTGAACCTCCGGCTCTCAAAATTTTTTGAAGGGGTGCTAAAACTTTTTTTGTTATTCTATAACCCTATACCGGTTATGCATATCCCGTGGGCGAAGCAAAGCGGCGGCCACGGGATATGCATAACCTATAACTACTGCTGTATGGCGACTTTAATGAATATTAGCATGGTGTATATATGTATATATAGTGCATTTTTTACTACTGATACAGAATAATATATGACGCAGCTCTGTCTGAAGAAGAGCATGGTCGGAATATTGATATACGTGTATTTGTATCATTGTTACTTATGTTGGACTATAGTGGCATGGTCGAAATATGTGTGAGTTAATTAAGATGCTGGCATGGCTAAAACATGGCCATATATTTATAGGTTAAGGTTAAGATCGTTTTTTAAATTTAACAATTTACGATAAGGCATGATTATATGAAACGGAACATGGTCCTAATTTTAGTGGCATGGTTCAAGAGTAGACTACTTAGTGGCATAGATGTTGAACAAGAAAGACCCTAATATTATTAGATCAGTAATATTAAAGTGGCAGGTTGATTTTTAAAATATGTTTGTATATATATAGAATGCTGAGTACATGTTTTTTTTTTAATTTTCTTCATTTGTTATCACAGTTTTCAGCCATTTTTCAATATTATGGTAGATGGAATGAATTGTTAAAAGAATCCTCTAGTTTGTCTGGTGATTTGTTGGAGTTAACAGAGAAGTTACCACAGATGTGTCTGAATTCTAGAGCAGATTCAACTAGACGGTGTTATAAAAATGCCTTTGAAAAATGGTGTAAATGGTGTGTATCTGTAAATCTTCCTTCTTTTCCAGCATCAGAATTTCATGTTTCACTGTACTTAATACACTTATCCGATTTATCATATTCCGTTAGTGCTATAAACGAAGCTTTTTATAGTATAAGCTGGGCACATAAACTGGCTGGAGTATACAATCCATGTTCATCAGAATTTATATTAAGTGTTAAAGAAGGTGTAAATAGAACTGTTGGTCATACAATACATAAAAAAGAACCTATAACACCACAAATTTTACAGAAAATTGTTCATAAATATGGTACTACATCATCCAATCTAAAAGATATTAGACTTGTTACAATGTGTTTAATATGTTATGCCGGTTTCTTAAGGTTTTCAGAGTTAGTAAATCTCAAACGCTGTAACATTAAGTTTTATTCAGATTATGTAAATCTTTTCGTTGAAAAAAGCAAGACGGATATTTACAGAGAGGGTAAAGATGTTATTATTTCAGCTATTGATAACCTTACTTGCCCTGTTGCTATGTTAATTAGCAAGATATTTAGTTTTAGCTAATATTTCGGAATGTAGTAATGAATACATTTTTAGACCTCTTACTTACTGTAGTAAAACCAAAACTTACAATCACGCAAAAGTGGTATTATATCTTACACAACAGCTAGAGAAATGTTATTATCTGCTTTAAGTAGTATTGGTTTAGATAAATCCATGTTTTGCCTGCATAGTTTACGTTCAGGGGGGCGCTACAGCGGCAGCTAGCGCAGGAGTCGACTCTTCAAAAAATATGGGCGATGGAATAGTGATTGTGCAAAAGATGGCTATGTAAAAGAGACCATTTCGAATAGAATGTCAGTTTCCAAACGACTCGGTCTGTAAGATAAGACATTTTTTTCTGTTTATTGTATGTATTTAATTTACAAGTCTTTTTTTCCCCTTCTTTGTTTTATATTCGATAGTTAGCTGCACATCTGGCGAGCTGATCCCAAAATATTTGGTGTTGTGTTTTTATGGTTTAGCTGATGATGTTTTAATACATAAATAATTTATATTCGATTGAGGAACGAATTAGAGTATATATATAAATGTATTTATTTAAGTTACAAAAGAACACGTGTTCGTGTGTTTACCTTTTGTAAACACGTGTTTTTGTTTACATAAACAAACGATACGATTAGCTAACTTTGGCATTTAACTTGACATTTAACTTTAGGTTAAAGTTTCTTTACGTGCTTCACGAGCCTATCTTTTTGCGGGAAATATATTACCTTCCTATACTCATTCGACGCTCGGCCTTCGGTGCAGCTAACCCACCCACCCACCCCTCCGTATTTTTTGTATGTTGTAGAAATTTTGTAACCAATATTTATAATTTATTTTCATATTGTAACTTGTATCTTTTTATCGTTGTAGATATATTTGTTCAACTGTTGCAGCGGCCAGTGCAGATTATGTGAAAATGAGGACTCAGTTTTTGTATTTTCTTGCACATCTGGCGAGCTGATCCCAAATATTTGGTGTTGTGTCTTTATGGTATAGCTGATGATGTTTTAATACATAAATAATTTATGCTCGATTGAGGTACGAATTAGAACATAATGGCAATCATGTGACAAACATATACATGTATTATACAAAAACATAATGAAATAAACAAATATAGAGAAGATATAATCATATTTCTGCGAAGTCAAAATGACTGTCTGAGTATGCAGGGTACAATTATTATGATTTCATTACCGATTTGCATGTGTTCATAAACAGAAATATTATAATGAGAATGCTTTTCAATTATTTTGCCTATTTTTGATTATCAGTCACCCTAGATCTAGATATTTTAGTGTTTGGTCGTCTCTTTGAAATTATTAAAAAAAGGTAATAACAAAATTACCGAACAGATTTTTCAAGAGCCTGAAGTCCATGAGACAAAAAGACAAATGAGGTGGAAACCTTTACTGTCAAAAAAAACGCAATGTAACTGGAATGTCGGAAAGATTATGAGACATATCGTTGTTTACGTTTCCCCTTTGTCTTGTTTGTGTTTTTCCTGACTTCCCTGGTAAATTGTGGCATGTGATTGTAATTTTCAGCCATTGTAGATGTTTCCTATTATCCCCTCTTTTATATGGTCATTGGTCATTTTCAAAAACAGATATTGAGGTAGTGTGCGTGGAGAGAGACAGGCTGACAGTGAAAACGACACAACCATAAAAAGTACATCATATACATATAGTGTCTTGATAAAGAAATATTTCGTCGCTAAATGTTTTAAATTTTATCTGCACCGAAGAAGCATCAGTTGTCGAGATGGCCATATGTCGAAACTAAATTTACAGTAACTTCGGTATTTTGTTATTCGTGTAACCTTCATGATGCTTACATATGAACGTAGCAATGAAATCCATCACTAGTTATGAAAATGATTAGTTTAATATTGTTAGATATTGATTCAATAAATCGAATAAATTAGTTTAATGACAGCAACACTGACAAAAATACAATCAAACTTTAATACAAAAAGCTGATTTGTGTGGAAGTATGGGCGTACATTGAAAGGTTTCAATGTAAAGAAAAAATTAATATACTTTCCAAGTTTGGCATTTCAAAATGCAGTTCTCGTTTTCCCACAAATACTTGATCTTGCACTGCTTTTGTTGTTGTTGTTGTTAATCACAGTAAAACAAAAATTCACTTTTTGCAACAGGCCCTCTTAAGTGATTTGGAATTACTATATTTTACAAAATTTCATTATTGTAAATGAAAACATAACATTTTATAAACAAAAGATAACAGCAAACACCTACAATGGCCAAGAACTACAATCACATGAGACAATAGGTGATTTGCCAATTGCCGACTTTGGTTCCGTTCTTTAAAATTTTGACTCAATCAACGTCACGTGACACCGGACAGGTTGTCACATTTACCGAAGAAACCCTTATAATCAGCATTCTGGTATATGAAATCTATGGGGATATAAAGCAAATCAAACAGGCACATAAAAGGTCATATTATTTTGATAAAGTTCACCAAAGTCGAAGTTTGGAATCCTTACAGGTCAAGAGAAAATAATTTTTACATTTTGGTTAGTTCATGTTGGAAACTAACCGTGTTTGTCCGGTCTAGAGTTGCTTCACTTTGTCCAAGTTTGTAAAACGCGAGGTCAAATTCGGGAATTCCGTTTGAATTGGCAAATGGTCTAAGCAAATTGCACTAGAAAAACACAAATGAAGACTTAGAGACAAATGCAAATAACGATATATAGAAACTCGGGATAGCCAGACTTGGTACCGGCACAAACAAAACGCAGCGGTAGGATTAAACTGGTTTATGGCTACCCAAATCTCGACTTTCTCTACCTGTGTTCCTATAGTATTGATACAGTGGTAGACTGCACATCAGCATTTTATTAACACTTGATAACTTGAGTAATTGTCAATGATAGTACATGAATTCTTTTACATTTGTGCCTGAAATATTTTTGGGGGTGATTCTTCTCCAAATTTGTCTAAATTGACAGATATTTTTTATAGACTTTATATCGTGCTCTCGTGCTGCGTGGAGTCCGTAGAAAGTCTCCCCGTGCTTGAGATGTATGCTCTTATAATATTACAGTTATGGCGTGTTTGTCCGTGTGAGAATTTCTCATACGTTTACTACTTCATTTATTTTTTCAATTTGGCTGTTCAATATTTTCATTGTTTTTACTAAAATGTTATAATCTGTACACACGACTATTTTTGCCCTTCCAACCAAAGTTACACTGCAAGGTTTGCCTACATCTATTTTCGATGCGCCCCGTGTTGTCTATCAATGTTGTTTTTTTTTCTTATTTTTGTCTTTCGTCGGGCTACTTAATGACAAATATTTGTAGGCATTCATTGCCCGATTTTACCTTTTTTTCTCATTGACCGCTCCCGACATGTGTTGCTTCAATGACATATTTTAGCTGCGATCGATGTTGCTCAACATTTTTATTCATTTCTTGTTACCCTGGTGTATTCAGCTGGATAACCCTGAGCATCGCCCAAGTTGGCACTCCATGGCGGGTGGGAAGCAAGGGAGTGACCTTGATATAATTTTTGTCAAGAATACCGCTTAAGTGCACGCTTGGTGCCTTCTTGATCTCGCTTGAGGGGGTGAATATTGTTCACCTCTAGTTGAAGACCTTCAGGCGACATCAAGATGTAGACAGGAATAAAAGCCCTGTCCTTGATAAACTGGAGTTTTCTATGTATCGTGTGCGTTTTTGTCACATGTACATTCACTCCATATCCTTTCATTTTTTCCTATTTAAGCTATGGCTTGTTTAGTGCTTGCATGTGGTGCCATATCTTAAATGTAAGGAGGGGATTACCTTTGATATTGTAAAAAATATGATTATTTCATTCATCATCACTTTGGCCTATTTTGGTTTGGCAACGTCAGGTCATTTTTGGACCAGCATCACCGGTATTTTCTCAGAATTTAGACTTTAGCTTCTGGATATGGCTGTATAGGCATAATCGATAGGTGTTCAGATATCTATATCTAGATTTACGATGTATAAATACTCTTCTAAAAGTCAGAATTAATTAAAATTCCACCTGGACAAACGTAGGCGGCCATTACTGTTGTTGTTGACAACTTGGAAGTAGCGAGATATATCTTGTTTTGTGTAAGTTAGTTATTTTTTAAGGTTAAGTCTGACCTTCCTTTTACATTTTTTGTGGCTCATAAACTCTATAATGTAATTTTTTTCATTCGCCGATAGGGAAACCTGCGAACTATATTTTTGGCGGAAGGATCATCCTTTGTTCATCTTTAACTGATCTGAAAAAATAAAAAATAAAAATAAAATGTCAGATCAGTGAAAGATGAACATAGGATGATAAAAGCATTTGCCTTGTATGGGAGTTATGCCCACTATGCATATTTTTTTTTTTGAAAAATTTGTTATCCTGCAATGATGGAATTTACTAGACGAATACGACCCTACGAATATTTTCTAACCGGATTTCTACGGATTTTATATTTTCTGACAATGTACATGTACATTCCATGGTGTGAGCTTCCTCACTGTGTTGAAGACCGTACGGTGACCCCTAGATGCTTTGTTTTGGGTCGTTTTAACTTGGATATGGGATGTTGTCTCCTTGACATTTACCCCATTTTATTTCTTTTTTATATATATTGTATATACACATGTCTATTTACTTACATGTCCTGATGGGATGTAAGGCTCACATACTCTTGGACAGTGTCATGAGTCCACAAGGGTTTTTATACCAGCTGATACTTGAACAACGTCGCAAGTCTACATGGGTTTCTTTCAGTAAGCCCGTGTGGACTCACTACACTGATCGAGAGTTCTTGCGCCATATATCCCATCAGGAAATGTCAGTAAATAGACAAATACAACATTTTCCACAAAAAAAATTTGCATAGTGCGCATTCACCCACAGTCACCAACTTTCCTGTTTGCCCAGAGTCGGATCACCCACATTCTGGTTCACACGGTGTCAATTCGCCCACAATATATATGGTGTTATAATCTGGCAAACTATTTTGCAACACATTTAAGTGTACAGAGTGTAGGGGCTACCCTTGTCTGTTGTGATAAAAAAAATGATGGAATGCATGAAAAAGCTTATATTGGTATTTCTTTGTTTCAGGGAATTTTACTAAAATATATTACGTAAGCCGTACAAATGCCGTACTAATTAAAATTATAATTTAAAAAAAGTAAAGAAATCGCATTAAACAAAAGTTGCTTCCGTGACAAATTTAAAAATATTTAGCTTTAAGAACATAAAGCATGAAGGAAATTTTCGTTCATTCCCATCAAAATATGACTAATATTTTAATAATTGTCAATCAAAATTCATACATTAATAACACAAATCAATGTTTAATTGCAAATTGCCATTCAAATAATCTGATAATATTACTTATATAATTGTTTGATCAACACTCTTACATCGGCAATCATTGCTAAATTGCCAAAGAAATTTACTAGTTAAACGAATGTTTAAATCAACATGTTTATTACGTACATGTAAATATACAATTAACGTGTCGTGTTAAATGTGAAGTAAACAAACCAAACTATTAAATGGGTAGGAAACAGGCCCACTTGGTTGGCGAACAAAGCTGTAACGGGTCCTCAAAATGTTCCCCCATGCATACTGTTCTAGCTCTAGTGATTACATTTTTAGCAAATCATGTCCTTTCCTAACTGCATAGCCATAGGTCTTGTGGTGCAGGTGTCAATATTTTTTATACTTGATTGAAACGATGTACTAGTACATGTGAAAATGTCATAAGATTCGTTACGAATGCTACAAAATGACATACACCCTATAAAATTTGTTGCCAGTCAGCCAGTGGAAGAATATCATATTGAATTAGTGGACTTTTTGTCACCTCCTGTGCAATAAATACATGCATATTTTTACAGCCATGACTGGATCCGGAATCTTGCAGAAGAAAAAATATATGAAATTTGGCTGATGTCATCTACTACATGTAGTACAGTACAGAAAGAGACATATCATAACTAATCACTGTCATAGTGGGAATGTGTTGGTAATATTTACATTGAAAAATTTTAAATTGGGGCAATAAAAACCTAGTTCCTATTGAGGATAATTCCAACCTAATTTAATTTCTATTTTTTTTAGACTTTTGCATAGAAGTTTTGCATAGAGGAATTTTTATACGACCGCAAACAATTTTTTGAGGTCCTATATTGTTATGATACTGGCGTCGTCGTCATGGTCTGTAGAAACTTCGTTTCCGTGCGATAACTTAATATGTTCTTGTTGACCAATCATTATAGTAGGGTGCCCAAGGTCCAAAAAGACGCTTAATTTTCGAGTTTGGGATAACGGAATCACACACGGCTAATTCTTGTTTTAAATGATAGAACAACTATTAAATTTCAAATTTTTAGCTGTCGTAGAAAGTTCCTGTGGTCACGATTTCTCTAATTTCTCCTTTTTTAAGGGTACCCTTAAACAGTGCTTAGGATATGGTATCTTTAAAGTTATAGAAAATAGTAGTACTCTCTTATATTCTAATAAAACTTATTCACGGTAAAGTCAAGACCTGAAATATTTATTTGAATTATAGAATGCAAGTAATTTTTGACTGGTTTTTGTAATTTATCGGTATCAATGTCGGGGTAAATTTTAGTCTAAATTAACGACATTTTCATTGAATGCGAAATAACTATGCTTTATTTCTGAAAAATTCCAACTTTAACGAAAGTACATATACACCAAAAATTATGAATGTAATGTCCACCGTTAAAGAGAAATCAACAATTAAAAAGCCAAAATTTGCGTAAAACTTTCTAATTTTAGTCGATGTGAAGACAATCAATGCCAGTAGGTCATCGTCATGTTCTTTCAAGTGTACAACGAAAGATAACTCAAATCATTCTCTTGTCAAAATTACTTGACAAGCCCAAGTCTAGTTAAATAGCGGGAATCTAGTGACAATTTTATGATGTTTGTGTTTTGATTTTCCAAGCACATATGTTTGTTTTCACGTTTAAAATCACTTTTACATATCATTGCAGATAATATAATAGGATTTTGTTTCAGTAGGAACGGTTTTACTAAGATTTATATCAGTGTGTGTTTTTGGGGGAAAATTGAATAATTTATACCAATAACAAAAGTACGATTTATTTCGCTTAAACTAAGTTTATTGTTTAGCGGTTCATTTTAAAATTAAATTCAAGCTTTCCTTTAAGGAATAATCCTATAAAAGTCAGAAATGCGCAGTTCTTTATATCCGAAAGAACCCCTCATATCAAGGAGGTGCAAATATTCAAAATGACGAACCTCTAAAACAAAATGCCAACTTTGAAACTTGTTGAATAAAGACAACTGACAAATCATTATAAAAAATAAAACTAAAGAATCACCCCAATAAAATTTACAATAATATTCGAATATCGTTGCAGTTTTATCTGTGAATTGAAGCTCACTTTAAAATGCATCAAAATTTTCAAAATTTTAGGAGCTTACCTGTGACCCAATCTAAAATAAAATGTGACCAAATTCAATCTCTACGACATCGTCATTTCGATGTCCCAAGGTATCTTCTTTCCAAACATGTATAATACAGGTGTGTGTTATTCCGTTAACCCAAAATCGGAAAAATCGTCTCTTGGGCACCCTACTATTATGAAATTTTAACACAATGTTCCTTGGCACAAAGGGAAGGCTAGGATTGTTTTTCGGTATTGTAGCTTCGCCCGTTGCAGAAAAAAGGGCCAAAATGGGTATACTCATATATTAGGCTATAGAATATTTATTATTTATCAGATTTTTATTGGGTTTCTTTCAGCGTGCTCCTTATTAAATTTCAATTAAGTAGTATGCTAACAAATTTCACATCGCATGTACCGTTCATAAGATAAGTGGGGCCCTAACGGGGAATCTTAAAAATCTTATTTTTTTTTATTTTGAGTTTGATTTTGATGCATTTTTTCAATGGATTCCTTACAGTCGGAATGCCAGCTTGACAGGAGAGTTCCAATGTCAATTCACGGTCACGTGACTTTTGTTCTAATTTTGGACACTGTTGACTGACATTCCAACGGGTTTGAAATAACCATTTTGGTGCAATAAATAATCAATACTGTAGCCCGCAAAGATAAATGAAACATTATTTGAATAATAACATTGGTACTGTCTTCTCTCCAGTTCCTTATATTGCGTGGAAACTGAGAAATCATCATTGGAACTGTCCTTCATCGCGAATTCAAGAACGTGTTGCAGTTGAATTTTTGTGACACAAAAGGAAGATACTCTAAATGATGGGTTGGTACAGTCCATGTTGGTTCAGAAATCATTACTGGTGACTTTTATTTTAGGTTTACTACAAAAATTGTAGTAGGATGCAATTGTGTCAGTTATTTCTGAGCCGACCGGGCATTCCTCGGACGCCATGACGATCATGATGCATAGCACGTTGTTGGAGGGACGCATAGATCTGTTGTCAATAATAGTTCAAATTTTGAATAATATGTTTAGCGTAGCTAAAGCTTATCAGAAATCACATAGTTGTAGAGATTGCATGAAATCTGAAAACGGGCCATTGTTAATTTAGGAAAAAAAAGGGGGGTCTTGTTTAAAAAAATCTAACAAACTTGTACTACCTGGATTGCACTGGGCCACGTTGTGTCCACCAAATACAAGAGAAAAACACACTTCCCAATATAAAAGTTTCCCTGCATTGACAAGCCTAAGGATATACATATGACTTGAAGACCAGGAAAAAAGCTTACCTTAAAGCCCCTGGAACTTGCCTCAATTATAACTTTTTAAGGGTATATCTATATTTTTTTCTAAAAAAATATGACAGGGATTTTATCGCAAAATTTTAACAAAAATATTTGTTTCATAGTAAAAATAAAATGTATAAGAAAAAAAAACATTTCAGTACACTACAAAGAAAAAAATATTCTGAAAATAATCTTGAAGGAATGTAAAAAAATATTAATATGATTGGTCAGTAAAGACACAAAAAATATTTAATTATATTTTGAGCCAAACAAAAAATCATAGATCAAGGACAAAGGTATGAAACATTGGATCATGATTTTAAAATATTTACCAGCCACACTTAGGGCCTGCAAAAGGCAAAAACATTTGATAACCATTATCAATGTAGCACATTATTTTGTGCTGGATTTATCTAGGGGTGCTTTTAACAGAAGTGGAAACCAAAAGCAAGTTTAGTGAAAAGAATAGTTACAATTATTTAATAAAATAAATAAACTGTATACCATACTTTGGTAGTACTGTCCAAATGAGATTGAGATCATGATTTTCCAAATGTTTTATACATCATAATACACAGACTAGAGCATTTTATAATTAAAGCAAGACCATAGAAAACAAACCAGGATTGAATTGTACATCATATTCTGTAAAATACTGGGGTGATGTCAGTTGTGCATCTTATATAAAATACCTTCCAGGTTAAGTACCCCCCACCTAAAAAATAAAGAAATAATAATTCTCACTCCCTCTTGCAAAATGTTTTTTTTGGGGTTTTTTTTTGTCTCTGTCTGATGATCATAACTTTCAAAATTTACAGCTTACTTTCTTGC